>DF359143.1:26171-52083 GCA_000787875.1 Solanum virginianum
AATCTCTTTGACGTGTTAGCAGGGTTTTTATGGTTCATTCGCCTTAGAAAAATTCTTTGAATTATGAAATGAATAAACATAAATCAACCCAATTTGGTTACTCTAGATGGACAATTTGGACTTTAATTTCGAGTAAACTCGTGGGCCTTGACATTTGCCATCATTGCCGTCAGGTTCCTTTGGCCACTTTCAAGCTAGCAAGTCAGGGGTTCATAAGGGCGGACTAAGCCGATCTCTTGTCAAGGCCGGTTTCGTTGCCACAAGAATTTCAGTAAGATCCAGTCCACACCTTTCCATTTTCAAGCAAATATCTTTGTTCTGCCGGACACATATTTCAACTCTATTATTTAGTGGATGTTTTGTCTCTATTCCTTTTCTACCTTCTGCTTCTAACTTAGGATTCTTTGCATTCCTGCATTCCATGGCCTTTTCATTTGGGTCACAATCATTATATGAAATAGTTCATGCATGTGTCTTTGTCCTCCTCCAGTTTTGGAAATATTTCGGGGATTATGTAGGCTAAACTTCCATCCGTAGTTTCTTATCTGCTTAACCTTATTCACTATGCTCCTGAGAGATGTCTATTTACAGCATAGAGGGCATGACGGGTTTGGTGTTTACTGCACCAATTAAGTGATTATGATCTAATTATTTGCTACACTTGTTCGTCTCTATGCAATGATCCCCCTTTATGTTTTTATTGCAGGTCACATCCCTCAATCTTGAAATCGTGAGAGCCCTAGCAAGAGGTACTCATAACAATTTCATTTCGATGTTACTAGTCTCTAAGGTTGTCTAGAAATAGAAATTATTTTGATTTAAATATAACTGGTACCATAATATGTAACATTTTCATATCTTCGCTCCATGGGGTGTCACTGTGGGCAGGGTTGTGAATTGAAATGATATTGGATCTTTAAGTCTTAGAATCTCTCTAATAGCCCAACTGCTTTATTGCATGACAAGAAATAGGATTTGAATAGACACTGTGAAGGCCATAGGCTAATGTGATATCAGATTGGACAAGCGACGTTGCTCTGCGGAAGATGCTACGAGGGCCTAAATTTGTTTTGATATCCTCTTTTAAGTTCCCACATCACTCTTTAAGAAGCTAACATCCTAATTAGTCTAGTCATGTTGCTGATGTCCATAGTACTAGATAGCTGTCCATCCAGTCAATCCACAAACATTTGACAGCTCTTGACATACAAGGCTTGTTAATGATTCATCACAGATGCATATTTTCACCGTGAAGGGCTTACTTGATTTCACCCTTCATTGATCACTTAGTCATGCTCTAGATCAGAAATTTTATGTGTGTTTCTTGTCAGTGGATCCTTAAAAGAAATTTTTTGTTGTTGCAGAGGGTATTCCATCCATCGGAATGTCTCCGTTCTCATGTGGTTGGTCCACATGTCAAAGAAATGTTAGAAGGCGAAATGAAGATCATTTTTATTAAATGGATATATTGCTATATTGTTAAGCTCTTTCGAGAAACCAAAATTGTTCCCTGCTGTGAAATTGTTTGAAATTTGGCAACTTGTGCTTTTGCAGATGACGGAAGCTGACATTTCCACGGTCATTAAAGCTATTGATACTGGTTTTATACCTGTGAGTTGGAACTCTTCGGGTCTAGCCTGAATTCTCATAACCGTTTGCACACATAACTATCTTCTTGGCAACACAACCAGTTTCATTTTTCACGTGATGCAGAGACTATCAGACCATATTCTTACCTTTCCTTTGATATCCTCCCTGTCCATTTTCTTAGGGCAAGCATATCATCACGAATGTGCATTGTGTTGGTAGGTTCTCATGATTTTAGCTTTTCGTGTCAAGGATGTGCTAACCATTAGCACTATTTGATGTGCATTTATAAGCTTGATGTTCAAATATCTAGAAGAAAATTATAAATAGTCCAAATGTCATGATTATATGGTTTTTGACATAAACACCAAAGGCTCAAAAAATCCCGTAAAATTTCTACTACTCAGAGCTCTTTCTAGTGTGTAATTTTGGATGATTCTTTGGGGAGGGGGGATGGAGGCTGGAGGCTGGAGAGTGTTGTTGGTAGTGACGAATCACTGTCTTAATCTCTTTGACGTGTTGATCAAGAATCTCATAATCATTCTTGAAGTAGGGCGCTGCTGTTGAACAACAACAGTAAGGAGTTCCAAAGGCATTGCGGCAGGCATCATTACTTGCTAAAAGATGCAGAGCTCTTAAAACAACAGAATATATGCACAAGGAAAGGAACCCTGGTGATCTGTGAGATCCTTAGAATCTATTACTTCGGGATTGGAGATTTCCGGGTTGAATGAGTGAAAAGTACATAGATCCTGGCAATAGAAGAGTTGAGAAACATGTATGGATGACTAAGTTATAAGAGACGAACGAGTACTGGGCTGACGGATTATACATGAGGTTCAAGTCTGGGATTGAAAAAAAACTCTCATCCCTTGTTACTTAAAAGTGTATCTGACACTCCTTTTCATTGGATTGGACTGCTCTTTTAAAATTTTGTTACTCGTAGGCTCTCTTTATCTAAACCAAAGGCTTACGTGTAAAAATGTGATGGAATTTGCACATCCAAGTCAAATCTTCAATATAATGGATGGAATAGCCTATGACAACGATAAAGCTTTTCTGAAACTCCTATCAAGGCGCGGGATGTTGTAGAACTGTAATACTTTAATGTCATTTTGCATGTGTAACCAATTTTGGGGTTTAAATATGTGTATTGTGCTTTGTTTCATTTTCTACTTCTTCCAAATACATAGTGTTAAGGTAGCTTGTAGGTTGAAGAGTAAGTAGAGCAAAGAGATTAAGCTCGACAAGTTGATAAAGGGATCTGGAAGATCAAATAGTAGAGACTGGGTTCACGAGTTTGAAAAAGATCCTACAGTTCACCTAGTGGCTCATTGAGCTGAGTGGACGTTCAAAGCAACAGATAAGGTAGAGACAATATACTATTGGACTAGAAGTAGAAAGAAAACAGTTGTGAGAACAGATTTGCATAGAGAACACTTTGTAAGATAAGCCCTGTTACCTTATAAAAGAACAGGATCATTGAACCCAAAACCTGTAGGATAACGTGTGAAGCAGCCTAGGGTCATAATAGAACTCTTTGAAAACTTCAAACGGATTTATGAGTTGTATTTCTAATAAACTATAACAAAATCCACAGAAAAGAAAATTACCAAATTTGGGGGTTGGATCTACAATCTTTTGGATGAGGGCACTCACACAAGCACCACCACCACCAATATACCCAGTATAATCCCATATTTGTGGTGTAAAGAGGGTGGTGTATATGCAGCCTGATTCCTACCTTGTGAAGGTAGAGAGATTGTTTCCGATAGACCCTTGGCTCAAGTACAACACATCACAAGCAAGACGTTATTTTTCACTTTGAGGAGGAAAATTAATAGTGTTGATGTAATCGAATGTACCCACTGTTACTCATGATTTAAGCTGGTTTTCATGTGCTGTAGTAAAGTGTTTTCTATCTATGAATATAACTTGAGCGAAGTGTTAACCATCTGCTATACCACTACTATAGGAACAAAGGATCACATTTAATTATAATGTAGGAGCAGATTTTTGTTGAGTGTTAAAGCTCCGAAGGCACATAAAGTGCTTTTTTTTTTCCTTTTGGCCCAAAAAGATTTGATTCATGATATTTAAACATTACCAAGAAATTTTAAGAGGTGGACAATATACTCCTTCCTCATAGTAATTCATGCTTCTTATGATGAAAAATACCAGTGATGATTGTCTCTCTTGCAATCGTATATACACATATTTAGAAGATGCAGGTCGCGGAAATGAGGATGTTGGATGGATGTGTGGACATACCAGGAATGACAAGATTAGGAATGAGACCATTCGGGAGAAGCTAGAGGTGGCCCTTGTGGCTGACAAGATGAGAGAAACGAGACTGCGATGGTTTGGACATGTGCAGAGAAGAAGTATCAATGCTTCTGTTAGGAGGTGCGAGAGGTTGGATTTAGGAGTCACTAGGAGGAGTAGAGGTAGACCGAAAAAGTATTGGGGGGAGGTGCTTAGACATGATATGACGAAACTTGATCTCACCGAGGACATGACTTTAGATAGGAAGGAGTGAAAGTTGCGAATTAGAGTAGAAGGTTGATAGGTTAGCAGGGTACAGTAGGTAGTAGGTTTTGTCGAGTCATTATATCATGTGTTGTCATTATCTGTCTTATATGTGTTAAATTTATCGTATATACATACTATTATGTGTTTTTCATTATTAATCGCTCTTTCTATTCCCTTTCTTTTCCTTTCCATTTTTGCTATATCTAGTTTATTCTGCTCATGGATTTTTGAGACAAGGGTTCCCAGGAAACAACCTCTCTAAAACTTCTATGAGGTAGTGGTAAGGTCTGCGTACATTCTACCCTTCCCAGATCTCACTTGTGGGATTCCACTAGGTATGTTGTTGTTTGTTGTTGCAATCGTATATACATATGAAACCTGCTGATACTTAGCCATATGGGTTATATCAAGAGTTAAAGTCAATACATTTATTCACTAACACGTTATATTAACTATATGTGTGGTTTTAGCTTATTTTTATATCCAAAGACCACACTTCACAGTCAGATACTTCTTATATCAAGCATAACCTGAGTAGGTCGTAGTACAATTGTGAACTTGGGATTATTTAATGCTTATGCTAGTTCATCATTGAATTATTTATGAACGGAACTATCAAATACTCCCTCCGTCCCATTTCTCTTTGTCTTGCACGGTGTTTAAGGAAAAGAGGAAGACTTTTAAAACTTGTGGTCTAAAATAATTCTTAAATATTTGTGTGGCCGAGAATCATTTCATTAAGGATAAAAAGGGAATTTTAAAGTTAAATTGTTTCTAATTAGAGTAAGGTAACATTGTTTTTGGGACGGACCAAAAAGGAAAGGGTGTCATATAAAATGAGACTGAGGGAATACCAATTAAGTTATCTCTGCAGTCAGAGAGCTTGTCAAAATAATTTTTTACTTGAATTAATGTCATATTTATTATAAACAATGTTAATCTGTGTGAAATAACCAAAGCTATGTTAGCAAATAAGCAAAGATGTTCTGCAAATGTACCTTAGATTAGTTTTCCGCTCTGCCTTGACCAAACATTTTTGAGTCTTTTTCTTGATTGCAAGGAACAGTTCTATTAAATTGTTCTTCATAAAACATTTCTTCACTATTCTTTCATAAGATATCAGATCAGTGAAATAAAATATTGTGACATAGTGAAGAACAGTAATTTGGTCACCTTGTTATTGCATTCGATTCAATTTTCTGATTTAGTGACAGAATGCTGTAACACTATTTCATTTGAATTCCAGGTTCTGCATGGGGATGCAGTCCTGGATACAGTACAGGTGTGTTTTTCAAGTATAATTGAACATCAACTTGGTGATCATGTACTTATCCTTTCACTTGTTCAGGAGTGCACTATTCTGAGTGGAGACGTGATAATACGTCATTTGGCAGCTGAACTAAACCCAGAGTTTGTTGTTTTTCTTGTATCCAACACCATCGCTATATTGATAGTGCATTTTGATACAACTTTTACTTTATCAGAAAAAAAAGAGAATGCATTTTGACACAGTTCATGCGGGTTTTGCAAGTACAAATATCTTTAATAAATATAATTTTGAGTTTGTTACTCCATATAACTTTCTAGATTCCTCATTTTTACACAAATGTACTAATTATGCTCAAGACTTGAATGCTACATTGAGAAAACACTCTAAGGTGGGTCCAAGTGCTTTTTTTACCAGGATATCTGTCTATTTATAAAACATCATCCCTGTGTATTGTGTGACTTGTGGGATTACATTGGGTATGTTGTATCCCTGTGTAGTACGTAAAGTCCATTTACATTCTTTTTTGGAAACATTGCATTAAAACCTGCAATATATTTGCATTTTAAAACAGACACTACAGATTCTATTTCTAGGTTCATCTCAAGTCGGGCACACAATGAATACAGAACCCCCTAACTAGGCCCGACGCATAAGCTGTTAGTGATCATATCATCTTTTTGATGCATTATCTTTGATCAACATGAGATTGTGTTCTATATATATTATCCTATACATTTTGAGCGAAGACGGATGTGCTTGGTGTATATGATCGTCCACCAGTAGAACCTGGCGCTGTACTTATCCGGGAAATCGGTAAATGCTCCATTTTAGCCCTAGAGTTGGTTTATTGTTTTGAGTATATTATTTTTTCCATAAAGCACCTACAGTAAGCTAGCTGCATCATATCGTTACGATGTTTACTTGTTGCAGCTGTACGTGAAGATGGAAGCTGGTTGGTAGTGAATCCTAAATTAGAAGATACAAGCAAGCCTGGTCAGTATAGGACAACTTTAACTTGCATTGAACTATCTGAGAGACAATTTACTTACTTGGGAATCTTTCATCAACAGTTGAATTCACCATAGCTGCCCATGACACAACTGGTGGGATGGTGACAAAAATAACAGAAGCTGCAATGATTGCCAAGCTTGGGATTGATGTCTACATAACAAAGGTAATGGTTATACTGGAAACTAAAGCGAGAGTTAGGAAGGAGAAACTAATATAATCCATCCAACTAGTTCGTCGTTTATTTGAATTGATTCAGGCAGGAACAGATCACTCAGTGAAAGCCCTTAGTGGAGTCTTGAAGGGTGGCATACCTGATGACTGGCTCGGAACAGCCATTCGTTATATGAGCTGAGCTGAGCTAAATCATAGTTTGCTTGTACTGAATGGGAGCAGTTCAAATCATTTGAAGATGGACATTCCCAGGCAGTAAATTTTCGTTTTATAATGTCTAACCCCCTCCTTCCTCTTTGGTGCCTCGCTGAACTTTACTTGCTTCTTTCACCAAAGCAGCAAATATGAGCGACTACACATTTTTTTATACAGGGGTAGGCAGGGCTTGTAAGTTTACCTTCTCTGGTTGATTTTTGTTGTGGTCTCTTTATTCTTCCTTTTCCTTTTCATTTCTCAGATTTCTACATTATAGGGTCAATTATTTCCCTTTTGAATACATTATGGAAAAAATTCAAAAGAGGTCATTTAGTTGGAAACCCAATCTTTTATACATTGCAAGTATAAGCCGCTAGATTGAGGAGCTTAGGATCGTTGTCCCTGCTTCAGCTGTTTGTTTCAGCAGCTTTAAGCATGCAGCTAAAGCAAGCAAGTGACTATTAAGTTGCTTAGCTTGATGGTTCAGGCATGACATCTTAAATCCAATGTTCCGATATCAAGTCTCAACAGTATCAATATTTTCACGCCCTGTCTGCTTGTGTCATTTCTGTTAATTATTATTTAATTATTTCATCAACTTCAACTATAAAATTATAGTAAGGTGTCCATTTAATTTTGCGGTGGCTATTAAAGTGTCTACCTAATTTTACTATGTCATTTCTATTATGTGTGTTATTTAAAGACTACTTAAAAATATTAAAAATTCAAACGATTAAAAAAAATTAAAATATATTAAAATTATTGATTGCCCAAGTTTTATATAGATCACAAAAATTAAGAAAGAAAAATATCATATATTTGGGTCGTGCAATGCACAGTCTTCAAAAACTAGTCTCAATTTATATGACGGGATAATTACAGTAGCTGGCTATTCGGGCAAAGTAATTATTAAAAAAAATGATCATTCGTTATATAGACATGTATAATTAAGTTATATTTAGTTCTTCAGTGTATCATACTGTATATTCGGTGCATGCCTCATTTACAAGTAATTTATATTATATAGTTATTGTATACTTTCTATGACTTTTGACAAACTATATTGTATAATCATTATATATTTTCTGTGATTTTTTGCTATTTTCTATATAAATAAAAATATGGCTATATTTGTTGTAGATTAATTAGTTTATTGTATATATTTGAAAGTAGTTTCACATTTAGAATTCCTACAACAACATACCCAGTGGAAGCCCACAAGGTGGGGTTTGGGGAGGGTTAAATGTACGCTGACCTTACCACTACCTCATACAAGAGCGGTTGTTTTTTGGGAACCCTCATTTCAAAAATTCATAAGTAGAATAAACTAGATATGACGGAAAGGAAAGGGAACAGAAAGAGTGATTAATAACTAAAAGCACATGACAGTATGTAAATATGATAAAATTAACACATAAACGACAGATAATGATAACACATGATATAAAACACGACTAGTCCTCTACCCCACTATATCCCAAGGCTAGATAACCACCTAACCCTACCAACCAATTAGCCAACTACTTTAATTCGCGACCTTCACTTCTTTCTAAGGTCATATCCTCGGTGAGATCAACTTTCGCCATCTTGTTTGATCACCTCTCCTAATACTTCTTCAATCTACCTCTACCCGTCCGTGTAACTCTCAAAACCAACCTCTCGTACCTCCTAACAGGAGCATCGGTGCTCCTTCTCTACACATGTCCAAACCATCGCAGTCTTTCTTCCCTCATCTTATCAGCACATGGGCCACCTCTAGCTTCTCCCGAATGGTCTCATTCCTAATCCTGTCACTCCTGGTATGACCACACATCCATCTCAACATCTTCATCTCAATGACATGCATCTTCCGTACATGTGCATTTTTAATTAGCCAACACTCCACCCTATAAAACAAAGATGATCTAACCACCATTCTGTAAAACGTACCTTTGAGTTAAGGGGGTATCTTCTTGTCACACAATACTTCAGAGGCAAGCCTTCATTTAGTCTATGCTGCCCCAATACGATGTATGACATCATCATCAATATCGCCACTGCTCTGGATGATAGATCCCAGATACTTAAAATTTTTCCTCATGGGGATAGGTTGAATAACAAACCTCACATCATGTCTGCTTCATCCCTCGCAATACTGAATTTACACTCTAAGTATTCATCTTTGGTCTTGCTCGGTTTGAATCCTTTGGACTCCAAGTCATGTCTCCAAGCTTCCAACCTATTATTAACTTTAGTCTAAGTCTCATCAATCAGTACTATGTCATCTGGAAATAGCATACTCCATGGTACCTCCTCCTGGATAGATCGCGTCAGCTCATCCATCACCAAGGCAAACAGGAAAGGGCTCAACACAGATCCTTGATGGAGTCCCATCTCAACAGGAAAATACTCTGAGTCTCCTCTTACCGTTCTTACCCGAGTTTTGGCTCCGTCGTACATGGTCTTAATCGCCTTGATATATGTCATTGAGACACCTTTCACCTCTAGACACCTTCATAGGACATTCCCTGAAACTTTGTCATAGGCCTTCTCGAGATCAATGCACACCATATGAAGGTCCTTCTTTCTTTCCCTATATTTCTCTACTAACCTCCGAATAGGATGAATTGCTTCAGTAGTCGACCGCCGCGGCATGAATCCAAATTGATTCTTTGAGATAGACACTACTCTTCGCACTCTCATCACCACCACTCTCTCCCAGACCTTTATAGTGTAACTTAACAACTTGATACCTCTATAATTGTTATAGTTTTGAATATCCCCCTTGTTGTACAATGGAACCATTGTACTCCTCCTTCATTCATCAGGCATCTTAGCATTGAACAGTCTAGTCAACTACTCTATGTCATCCTTGACCATGTTCTTCCAAAAATCTACCGGAATCTCATCGGGATTGTGAAGGATTAAACTCTATGTCATCCTTGACCATGTTCTTCCAAAAATCTACCGGAATCTCATCGGGTCCATCGCTCTCTCCCTTTTCATCCTACTAATAGCCCTTCTAACCTTCTCAACTCTGAACCTCCTGCAATAACCAAAATCACAATGACTTTCGGAGTGTGCCAACTTACCCAGCTCAATATCTCTATCTCCTTTTTTATTTAAGCGTTTATGAAAGTAAGCTTGCCACCTTAGTTTAATGGAAGTGTCATCGACCAACACCTCACCCTCCTCATCCTTGATGCACTTCACTTGGTCTAAGTCGCGGGCCTTCCTTTCTCTCTCTTTAACGAGCCTATACAATCATTTCTCCTCGCCTTTATCACTTAGCTCCTCATATAGGCACTCAAATGCTACTTTCTTACCCCTTACCATGTACAAAATAAATTTTGTCTTTGCTTCTGACTTAATCGTCTTATAGATCTCCTTGAGCCTTTGTTTTTCATCTTTCTCCCTACACTCTAACCACTCCGTGTAAGCGACCTTCTTATCTTTCACTTTGCCCTGAACTTCATCATTCCACCACTAATCGCCCTAACGTCCACCAAAGGTCCCTCTTGGAACCCCTAGTACCTCGATAGCTACCTTTCTAATGCAACCAGCAGTAGTGTCTCACATGTTGTTCACATAACCGTCACTACTCCACGCCTTTAAGTTTCCCAACTTTTCTTCCATCTCTCGAGAAAAGGCAGGATTAAGGCATCCCCATCTAATCCTTTGTTGGCATAAATAACATTCTTCTTCTTTTCTCTCTTGATCGCTAAATCCATCACTAAAAGCTTATATTGAGTGGAAATATTTTCGCTCAAAATAATGTTGCAATTCTTACATAGATTTCTATCACCCTTTCGGAGAAGTAGGTAATCTATCTGAGTCTTAGCTACCGTACTACGGAAGGTAAACAAGTGATTTTCCCTCTTTGAGAAACATGAATTAGCAATAACTAACTCAAAGGCTTTGGCAAAATCCAAGAGAAACGTCTCACCTCCATTCCTCTCCCCAAAATCAAAGCCTCTATAAATATCTCCAAACCTGCTAATAGTTGCCCCGTTATGCCCATTAAAGTCACCCTTAATGAAGATTTTCTCTGTCTCCGGTATGCCTCGCACAACCTTATCCAGTTCCTCCCAAAAGAGCCTTTTGACTTTCTCATCTAGGCCTACTTGAGGACATTTAGAATTCTTAAAAAAAAAAAAAGGATCTTCATTGGTGGTGACTTTTTGTTCTTTTAATTCCTAAAAGAAAAAATTAAGCTCAAAGAGTTTTGAAAAAAATTGCCCCTTCACTTTCAGTTTAGTTAGTATAAGTAGAATGACATATTTCTATATTTTACACTTAATAAAATGATTTATAGTCACACGAACATGTATAATTTATTTTAGACGATACATTACAAAAGATCTTTCTTTTTCTCAAACTAACTCATAAAATGGAATGGAGGGAGTAGTAACTTTGTGGTCGATGCTTTGCGAAGGCATGCTATATTTATTACTCTCTTTACCCCATTTTATGTGACACCATTTTTTTTTGTCCATATAAAAAAGAATGTCATCTTACTCTAATTGAAAATAATTTAACTTTTGAATTTTTTTTTTATCTTTAATGAAATGATTATCACCTACACAAGATATTTAAGAATTATTTTAGAGCACAAGTTTTAAAAGCCTTAATTTTTTTTCTAAAACATCGAGTCAAGTCAAAAGAATATCGCGAAAAGAGTAAAATAGATAGAATTTCTTATGAGGTATTTTGTGGGAGTCCAATAGCAAAGAAAGGTGAAAAGAAAGCAATCTTGCGATGCTCGTAAAATATGGTTTCAAACTAGCTGTGGAGTCTATTGATCTTTGGATAATTTTGTAATTAGAAGTATCTTCATAATCTGAATTTCTTAAGTTTGGTTGCCCAAGAAAAATGGGTCACATTTTTTAAGAGACAGTTTTTAGTATATACAATAAAATAATTAATTAACAATAAAATACATTCATATTTTTATTATATAAAATATAGTTACACGTTATAAAAAGTATATTGACTATACAATATAACTTGTCAAATATGATATACTCAAAAAGCCTAATACAATTTAACTCTATGTGAGTATACGCTCAGTATACGCCTAATACAATTTAACTCTATGTGAGTATATGCTCACTATTTAAGAAATTTAAGAAGTATACATCGGCCACTCAAATCACTTCTAAACAATTACAAATTTTAAAAATGATATTCTCCAATATCTTTTAAATCTAATTCACTCAAAATAATTCATGTTGCACTAGAAAGAAGAATAATTAGAAGAAGCTTCAGCAGAAGACTGTCAAAGAAGAAATTGACCAAAGGGTGTTTTGATGTAATTCTCCCATTTTTAAAAGGTGTTATGAAAACTAAGCTTGTTTTGACTGGAAGGGGTCATCAACGATTAATACTTTTTAGCTTTATTAATTGTGTGGCAATATGCCACACGTAACTTGGATTTATCTATTAACTCCAGGTGTGGATTTACTAAGGTTCAAGAGGTGCCACGTAATACTGCTTCGTTGAAAAAATTACTCAATATATATATATATAATTAAAGGCAAAAAAAAATACATTGAATATTATTATATAAAGTGACACTCCTTATCAGAAAGGCATGCGCAACTTAGTTGGTTGATTGCTTGAATTTGTAGGTGTGGTTCTTGGTTTGAATTTGAAATGGATGTCTTTTTTGATACATTTAAGGCTCTATTTTGAATACATTTTAAAAAAGAAAAATTCATGAAGAGGAAAGTTATAATAATTGTTAATTATATTTTTTTAGAAAATATATAGTTATTTACGTAATATGGTTTTATTTAAAAAAAATTCTTTTTAATATATTGTTACATGTTTTATCCGTTATTTTTTTAAAAAAATTCATGAAGAAAAAATTATAATAAATTTTAATATTTTTTTTTTTTGAAATTATATAGATGTGCATAAAATGGGTTTTATTTTCTTTTAAAAAATCTTTTTTTAATATGGCGTTACATGTTTTATTCATTATTTTTCAAAGAAAAATTCATGAAGAAAAAGTTATAATAATTTTTAATTTCATTTTTTTAGAAAATATATAATCGTGTACGTAAAATGAGTTTTATTTTAATTTTTTTTAATATAATGTTACATATTTTATTCGTTATTTTTCAATTTGTAAGGTGATGCTGCTAACAAAAAATTTTGCATACACTACTGATTAACTCTATCTGTCACTAGGTAGAAGTCACTTATAACTATCGTAATATGAAAAACTCACCTTTTTTTTTTTTAAGTCTAATGCTGACACATTACAAACCAATAGAACCATTTAGAAGTATCTACTTACAAGAAATTGTATACTATGTACATCATGAGCATGCTTACATTTGATGATTCTTTTCCAAGTCAAGCACTATTTATATTTTTTTCTTGGTCTGCCACTTGAACTTTTTTTTCCAACCTTCCTTTCATACATCTTTCCAAATTCCAAGCCAAACACTAGTTATTGGATGACTTTTTTTTCAAGTCAAACACTAGTAAGTTAGTAAATACAGCAGGACTTATAACTACACAATTCTAGAGAAAATGAAAGTAAAACTATTTACTAATTAACAATTAAGTACGCAGTAAATATTAAATAATATTTACACTAATGGAGAAAGCCTTCACATTTTTATTGCTTCACTATGTTATTATGGTTAGTTCAATCGTGACCCAAACCAACATTACAATCATCAATTCTCTTATTTCTTTAAAATCTTAAATTATTTCAAACTTCTTTCACTTTTTGAATGATAGTTGGTTTTGTTTGCCATTGGGTATTAGATGTCACTTGTGGTTCTCTCTTCATTGAGTGAAGTCCTTGAATTTTTCTATTATGGATCTTACAGGCACAACCTCCCTCCCCCTCCCTCCCTGGATTTTGAAAATCCCACATTTCTTGTTCCTCTTGACTTGGGAAGCAACAATTAAACATGGAAATTTGCCTCAAGAAATGGCATACTTGGACCGGCTTAATTTTTTAATTTAAGTTTCAACAGCTTCAAAGGGAAAATTCTTGTTGGTTTGGAAGTTTCATGTGCCTGAGATATTTAAACTTGTATGGGAACAATCTCAAAGGGTCAATTCCTCCATCAATATCAAATGCCTCAAAAGTTTGGAGATTTTGCATTTATTTCGCAATTTACTTCAAGGGAGCATACAAGATGGTGTAACAGGTTACATCTTTATATTTATTTATAAAAGAGAGAGTTGTGTTTCTTAATCGTATGAAATGCAAAAAAGGAGAATAGTTTGATGTGTATTTTTTATATTTCATTCCAAGGGGAAGGGTGTATCTCTTACTGAAGAGGAAGTTACGAGTTTTGTATTGGAAAGAATATTTTTGAGAATTTTTTTAAAATGAAGGATAAAATAGTACATAGACTTGGACAAATTAAAAGTGTTCATAAACTAAAAATTAAATAAGTTAGGGATGATCAACTACGATTTTTTGGTTGGTTTTAGTTTATAAGTACTTAAACATGTAAATAAGCTAAAAGAAATGTTTATAAGTCAGTTTAACGAGCCTATAGCTTAGTCAAACACCTCCCAATTATTTTGATCATTTTGTACTTTTTATCTCCTGAAGTGAGAAGCGATACCACCTGATTTATTTTATTTTTATGTTTTTATCAGATTCATACAAGAACTATCATGTGCTTGTGATTCTTTTTTTTTTTTTTTTAGTAATCTCAAATCATTTCGAATCCCTTTCAATTTTTTCGATACACCTTTAGTAGAAGACAACTTAAAAAGTCTTTGAACTGATTAGAGGAACATCTTTGCCACCATATTTACGGTTACAAAGACTTGGTTGACTTGCACAATTCTTTGGCTGATTAGAGGAATTCACATTTCTTATCAATTTGGTGGTAAAAGTATTGATATGACAGAATGAATAAATAAAAGTAATTTATTTTTAAAAGAATAATCATGGAGATTTTATTGTTATTTAAAGCCTCAACACCACATGTTACTATTCATAACATTTTCATATTAACATTTGTAGTTATGGAGAAAACCTTCACTTGTTTTTTCTCAACAACCCTCTTGTTGCTTTACTATGTTATGGCTAGTTCAGCCATGACCCAAACCAATATAACAACTGATAAATTAGTTTTTCTCTCTTTGAAGTCTCAAATCATTTCAGACCCTTTTCACTTCTTGAATAAAAGTTGATCTCCTACCATTTCTGTTTGTCGTTGGGTAGGAGTCACTTGTGGTTCTCGTCACCAGCGAGTGAAGTCCTTGAATCTTTTCAACGTGGCTCTTACAGGCAGGATTCCCCGTGATTTTGGAAATCTCACATTTATTGTTTATCTTGACTTGGGAAGCAACAATTTCTAGGGAAATTTGCCTCAAGAAATGGTACGCTTGTGTCGACTTAAGTTTCTTGATTTAAGTTTCAACAGTTTCAGAGGGAAAATTCCTTCTTGATTTGGGTTCCTACACCAACTTCAAGTTCTAAATCTTAGGAATAACAGTTTCACTAGTTCTATTCCTTTGTCACTTTCAAATGCCTCAAGGTTGGAGAATTTAGAAATATCTGCCAATTTACTTAAAGGAAACATCCCGCAAGAGATTGACAATCTTCAAAACCTGAACTGGTTGTCCATATAACATAATCAGTTTACTGGTTCTATATCATTCATAATTTTCAATATTTCTAGAATCGAAGTTATTGCATTCACAAACAATAGCTTATCAGGAAATCTTCCCAATGATTTATGCAATGGTCTCTCAATACTCAAAGGGATTTATCTAACCGAAAACAAACTTCATGGTCATATGCCTAGAAGCTTGTCAAATTGTTCACAACTTCAAATATTGTCTTTATCACAAAATGAGTTTGATGGACCAATATATAGAGAAATTGGAAGACTAATTAATCTGAAGGCCTTGGCTCTCGGACATAAAATCATTTCACAAGTATGTTTTATCCTATGAATGCTAGTACTATTGTATTCACACCTCAGTTTTTTTAATTACACATTAAATGTAGGGATAATTCCTCAACAAATAGAAAATCTTTTTAATTTGGTGGACTTAGGCATGGAGATAAACCAGATTAGCGGCTCTATCCCGATCTCCATGTTCAATATCTCCTCGTTGCAACATGTTTCACTATGGAGGAATAATCTCAAGGGATCCTTACCACAGGAGATTGACAACTTAACCAAGATGCAACTTCTATATCTTGATGAAAATAGGTCTACTGGTACGTATTCAAAGTGATAGCAAAAAGTATATCTCATACTATATTGAACTAACTAACTAAACTTACTAATATTGAACTAATCATCTTATCATATCATATACAACTAAAAGTGGAAAGCTCCAAATTGTAAAGTTGAATTACCATTTTGCCTCTATACTAAATAAAATTACCAATAATAAAATATTAAATAGATATTATATGTCATTAATTTAGTGGCTTAATGATCATTTATGAGCATTGCAAGGTCATTATAATTAATTTAATTTTCTGTATTCCTTGATGGAAATTAGCTAATGAAAAGATTGTAACTAACAGAAATGTCATTATGTTGCCAATTAAATCTGTAACTGATGCATTCTATATATCTTTATTTACGGATATAGCTAGAGATAAAGAATAATACTATTTTTTTCCCTCTTTTATTTTTTTTGGGACTTGTTCTCTATTTTCTCCTTACTTTTTTATATTCTCAATTATTTCATACCAAATTGTAGTTATTTCTACATTTATGATGGTTATTACATATATATTTTTAACAATAAATCAAACTTTTTATTTTCTTCACGAAATGTCTTTTAAAAGCTATTTTAAATGGTTTATTAATTTACTTTCCATACTCCATGTAGCTTAGGTCTGTACATATTCCAAATTATTGTTACTTTAAGATACATGTAAATGGATAAATATATATACTATAAATTACCACCGACGTATCAATTTTCCAACATTCTTGTAAGTATTTGTGCATTTACGTTTACACATAAACTTCACAAAGGTAAGCATAAATAGTAACTAATCCTTTTTTCCCCTCTCAATTCAAGACTCTTTTTATCTTCTTCTCCACATATATTTTTTACTTTTAAATTCTTTATATCTTTCTCAAAATTTTTTTTATTTTCTATTCGACTTTTCCTATGGTATCGTAAATTTATAAATCACATTGTTGTTTGAAGAAAAATACTACTTTGAATAATGAATAGAAAAAGATGATCCATTATATATCTTTCAAGATAGGGCCAAAATATGGGACACGTGGGTTCATTGTCTCTCCGTAAAATTAGCTATATCATGTGGGTTCATTGTCTCTCCGTAAAATTAGCTATATCATACTTTACATATTTATTTTTTTAAAAATAATATAATATTATCTTATGTCACCCACTAAATGCTACACTCCTTTACATATTAAGTTATTTCCTCTGAGGATTGAGAATTTATTCTCACCTAAATCACTAAGATAAGTTGTGCTGTGGAAAAATATCTCTTCATCAAGAATGGTTCATTATGGCTTGAACAAAAATCCCATAAAAAAAAATAATAAAAGATTTCCCTCTTTGGGATTACTTCCCTTTTCCCATTTTACTTCTCATATAAAATAGTGATGTTATATTTTATTTTAATTTTCATAATTACTAATTTATTGATTGTTGTTTATATTATTAATTTCATTTCTTAACCACTTAGGATTGTTTGAGATGACAAACCAGCAATTTTTCATGCAATACTTTAGATGAATTAATACTGTCATCCAGTGAACAGATACTTGGCACGGGAAATAGATTTGAAAGAACCTAGGTGAAATTAAAGTAGTGTTCCTAAGACAGAAAAAAAATAGCTTCACATATTTCTTGTTTGATGATAAATACACTGTTCCATATTTATGGATTTTATTTAATAAATAAAATTAATATTTTTATTTTAGCACTTCATATTTCATAATTCAACTTTTTAAATATACAGAAATTTTATGATAATAAAAAGAGACAAACATGTGACACATGTTTCCAGAGACTAGGTAATCAAACTTCTTTCTTCATGTGTTGCTAGGTGAAATACCCAAAGAGATAAGAAATCTCGTTGAGTTGGAGGAGCTTAGTCTTGCGTTGAATAGTTTTAGTGGTTCACTTGATATGGAAACCTTCAACATATCATGGCTAAGAATAATTGTTCTTTCATCAAGTAATCTATCCCTCCCACCAAACATAGATTCCCTTTTACCCAACATTGAAGAGCTTTATTTGGCTGATTTAACCATTCTTGTAGGGACTATTCCTCATTCTATCTCCAATTATTCAAAACTTACTAATCTAGACCTTTCACATAACAAACTCACCGGGTTGATTCCCAATTCTCTTGGATATCTGGCTCGTCTACAAGTCCTAGCCTTGGGAGAAAATAATTTAACCAGCGATCCATTTTTAAGCTTCCTGACTTCCTTGACCAATTGCAGAAATTTGATATATCTTATGCTATCTTCAAACCCTCTAAACGGCATGCTTCCAGCATCTGTAGGGAACCTTTCCACATTTCTTATGAATTTTTACTCCTACAGCAGCAAAATCAAAGGGCGAATTCCGAATGAAGTTGGGAATTTAACCAACTTATTAGAGCTTGTACTATATAAAAACAAGTTGGAAGGATCAATTCCCACTTGAATTGGCAACATGAGAAACCTTCAACGCTTCGACTTGAGTAACAACAAACTTACAGGATTTATTGGAGGTAATATTTGTAAATTGCAACATTTGGGTGATATGTACTTGGGTCAAAATTGACTTTTGGGATCTTTTCCTAATTGTTTAGGGAATATTACTTCGCTTATAGATATACATCTGAGTTTCAACAAATTGAGTTCCAATATACCAACAAGCTTAAGGAATCTTAAAGATTTAGTGTTTCTTGTCTTATCGTCAAACAACATGGTTGGCTCTTTACTTGCGGAAATTGGAATCTAAAGGTTGTGGTGTATATGGATCTGTCAATGAATCAATTCGCAAATGGAATTCCTAGAGAAATTGGAGGATTGCAGAATCTGGTGCATCTTTCTTTGAGATATAACAAGCTACAAGGATCTATACCTGACTCAATGAGCAACATAGTAGGTTTGGAATATCTAGACCTTTCTCATAATAATACATCAGGAATCATTCCTATGTCTTTGGGGAAACTTCAATACCTCAAGTATTTCAATGTTTCTAACAACAAGTTGTATGGTGAAATTTCCTCAGGGGGTCCTTTCAAGTACCTCTCAAGTAAGTTTTTCATCAACAATGAAGCATTGTGTGGTGCTTCAAGGTTTAGCGTCCCGCCATGCCCCACATCATCAAAGCACAAATCAAATAGGAAAAAAATACTTGTTTTATTTCTTATTCTAGGAACAGCACTTATATTTGTTTCTATCGCCTTTGTGTTCCTACGGATAAGGTATAGAAGAGGCAAAAGACCTCCTCAACAAGCTGATTCATTGCCAACCACAACAAGAGAAAGAATTTCATACTATGAACTGCTCCAAGCAACTAATTCGCTCAGGGAGAGTAATCTGATTGGTTCCGAAAGTTTTGGCTCCGTCTACAAAGAGATTCTCAGAAGTGGAACTTACTATTGCAGTTAAAGTGTTTAACCTGCAACAAGAAGCAGCATTCAAGAGTTTTGAAATGGAATGTGAAGTTTTACGCAGCCTTCGCCATAGGAATCTCGTAAAAGTCACCACTAATTGTTCCAACCTTGAATTTAAGGCTTTAGTGCTCTAGTTTATGTCAAATGGAAGTCTTGAGAAGTATTTGTATTCACATAACTACTTCTTGGACATCAGGATAAGACTAAGCATTATGATAGATGTGGCATGTGTGTTGGAATATTTACATCATGGGTGCTCGTTACCCGTGATTCACTGTGATTTGAAGCCAATGAACGTCTTGCTGGATGAGGATATGATTGCCCACCTAAGCGACTTTGGTATTTCAAAACTTCTTGGTGAAGATGAGCATATTTATACACTAAAACCTTAGCAACTTTAGGCTATATTGCACTGGGTACGTCTTTTTGTTTTTGTTAATTTGTACATTAAAATTACCTCTTCTTTTTCCCCCACCAAAATATTTATTAAATTTATTATTTAATTGTAGAGTATGGACCGGATGGATTGGTGTCAATAAAATCTGATGTGTATAGTTACGGTATTATGTTACTGGAAACGTTTACTAGGAGAAAGCCTAATGAGTTTGAGAGAGATCTTAGCTTGAAGCAATGGGTGAGTCATTCACTTCCAGAGGCAGTGATGGATGTTGTAGATGCCAACTTGATAACACCAAGTAATTACTAACAGAAAGAGCTAGACGTTGTGACATCAATCATGAAAGTGACATTAGATTGTTGTGTTGAATCTCCGACAAGAAGGATAAATATGAAAGATGTTGTAGGGATGCTACATAAGATCAAGATTCAACTTCTTGCAAGTTGAGCATGTTGTGTTGGAACTATATATCAAAGTTTTATTTGTTGCTTATGTACGATGGAACTATATCAAGATTAGAATGACGACAGAAAATATCAGTATCCGTATATAATAAGTTAGGCACTATTATTCCCCTCCCACCTCATTAATCTTTCTAAGGCAACTAACAAACTTCTCTTTCCAAAAATTTAATAAGAGAATCCTCTATTTTGAAAATTAGAATCGTCCACATGCTTTAGAATTAACACATACTGAATTTTGCAGAAATTCATTGAGGTAAAATGTCGAATTTGTCGACAACAAAATACACATTTTAATGGGGTCCATACCCATTTATATATTAAAAGAAGAAGGCAAATTTTATTTGCCTACAAATTGGTCAAAAAAGGGAGCTGCAATTTGCAAATGCAAATTATAATGTTTCTCCACCACCTTTTTTCTCTGATTGGCCAAGAGAAAAAGGTGGCCATCAACAAATTCTTATAAATAGAGAGCCTCAGTTCTCTTGTTAAACACTCCAAACAGAGAGAAAAAAAAGGAAAGAGAGTCACAGAGAGAATACAATATATTGAGTATTTTATCTGTGAGTTATACCATAGGCTATTTAATAAAAATAGTTTGTGAAGATGGGGAGCGTGGAGTGGTGAAGGTGAACGTTAAGGATTGTTGGTTGTTCGTCGTTTGCTAGGTCTACTGGGTTCAATTTGCTGGATTTCTTCATTGGTTTGAAGAAGAAGAAGGGAAAGGGAAAGGGAGAGATATGCATGCGTTGAGGGAAAGGGAAAAAAGGGAAAATTAGGGGTGCGTGGCTCCCACGCGGTGTATATATGTATATGTATAATATGTATAATGTATAAGCTGAAAAATAATAGGGATTGGACTGTGTCTAGACTTAATTTGGGCCAAAATCGGTCCATGTGATTTGGGCCAGAATTTGGTCCAAGAAGGAAGCTGAAAATGGGTTCAAGGGGTAAGGGTATTTTGATTTAAAACTTAGACATTTCGATTGCAAGTTCAACCAATTATTATGAATTAATACGAATTAACTTTAAAAGCTTTTAATATTATCAACCTGAAATAATTAAGAATAATAACTCCTGAAATAAAAAAATGAAATTTATTTGAAAGAGTATATTTTTGCATTTTCGAAAGCTAATTATTTCAAATGGTTAAAAATTAAAAGCTCGATGATTGATTTATATCGTGGAGGGTAAAAATTGGATGTCAACAATTATCCCTTTCTTTGGATATGATCGATGAAAGTGATCATGGACAAAGAAACTTGGCTAATCCAATTTTTAGCCGATCACATCTTCATCTTCTGGAAAGCCCTTGGTACAGACTTTGGAAAATTATGGCCGGACCCTAGTTTTGGGTTTCCTACATATCTCATGTTGCATGAGAATTCAGGCCACTTGTAGTTCAAAACGCTTGATTTTATGCACGATTATGAAAGAATTCAAAAGCTATCCCAATATCAAATTATGAAGAAATTAGAATGCTTGGGAATGAGATTTTAAGAGAAAACGTTGAAATACAACCGAGTTTTCAAAATTGAGCCCGCGTACATATCCTTGGACTTAAGAATCAGGCTGCTTGTAGTTCGACTCTATCGATTGAAGGGGAAATCTCTTATTCTGAGATGACCTCTGGTCAGGAGGGGTGACAAACAAATCAAATTATGAAAAGAGGCTTGCAACCTCTTAATCATAAATTTGGCGCGCTTCACATCCATAATTAAGAACTTACACGGATATAATTTTCAAAATTCTTGGTACATTCTCTCTCTGATTGGAAGATTGTCTCCGATGAGAGTTGAGATTATCCGAAGATGAAACTGAAAATTGACGGACTCGAAGAAATACCCACATGCCTTCGACAGGGGTGTGGTTAGATTGTGGTGGTAGTCGCTTCCCAGCTTGTGTCTGAAGGATTTGACGCCTATTTTTAGACTATGTCCTAGTTCGCTTCTAAGAAAAAATTTTGCATTGTGTGGCATCCTACTTGATGACGTCCATACCTGTGGTTCGTTTTGAGAATTCATCCTTTCGGATGCTCTGGATATAACTAAAACAGAATGTTAGTAAAATCATGATTTGAATTAGAGACGGCACCTTTTACCATACTCGATATGTATTCTTCTCTTCGATGTGATAGATAATGAATCAATATGAAGCAATCATTGTATGGCCCCTCTTGTAATTGGAAAATAAAATAGTCTTATCGATGATGAAGATGCAATGGCCCTCTCGGTAACTGATAATAAAAATAGCCTTATCGGCGATGAATATGCAATGGCCATCTCGGCAACTGGAAATAAAATAGTCTTGTCAGCGATGAAGATGCAATGGCCCTCTCGGCAACTGGAAATAAAATAGCCTTGTCGGTGATAAATATGCAATGTCCCTCTCGGCAACTAAAAATTAAAATAGCCTTGTCGGCGATGAAGATGCAATGGCCCTCTCGGCAACTGGAAATAAAATAGCCTTGTCGGTGATAAATATGCAATGTCCCTCTCGGCAACTAAAAATTAAAATAGCCTTGTCGGCGATGAAGATGCAATGGCCCTCTCGGCAACTGGAAATAAAATAGTCTTGTCGACGATAAAGATGCAATGGCCCTCTCGGCAACTGAAAATAAAATAGTCTTGTCGGGGATGAAGATACAATGGCCCTCTCGGCAACTGGAGATAAAATAGCCTTGACGGTGATGAAGATGCAATGGCCCTCTCAGCAACTGGAGATAAAATAATCTTGTTAGTGATGAAGATGCAATGCCCCTCTCGGCAACTGGAGATAAAATAGCTTTGTCGGCGATGAAGATGCAATGGCCCTCTCGACAACTGGAAATAAAATAGGCTTGTCGGCGATGAAGATGCAATGGCCCTCTCAGCAACTGGAAATAAAATAGCCTTGTCGGCGATGAAGATCCAATGGACTCTCGGCAACTGTAAATAAAATAGTCTTGTTGGCGATGAAGGTGCAATGGCCCTCTCGGCAACTAAAAATAAAATAGCCTTGTAGTAAAATGAATCTCTCCGCGATGCATGATAAAATGACTCTCCGCGATGTATGATAAAATGACTCTCCGCGATGTATGATAAAATGACTCTCTATGATGCATGATAAAATAACTCTCCGCGATGCATGATAAAATGACTTTCCACGACTTGAAAGTAAAATGAATCTCTCCGCGATGCATGATAAAATAACTCTCCACGATGCATGATAAAATGAGTCTTTCGGCAACTTGAAAGTAAAATGACTCTCCACGATGCATGATGAGATGAGTCTTCCAGCAACTTGCAAGTAAAATAAATCTCTCCGTGATGCATGAGATGTGATAAATTGCTGGAGATTTGAGTGAGACGGAACTATTTATGGCTTGGTTATTCTCTTGTAGATAAGAGTTGCAAAACAATTTCCTGCATCCACAGAAAATTCCTTAATTTCAAAGTGAATTGATCAATGTTGATTCTTTGATTGTCTGCTCCTCATCTTGTCCCCCGATGAACCGCTTTGATTATCCACCTCTTAGTAGACAGAAGGTAGAAAATATTCATTTTGACAAAATATTTGATATGTTAGAAACAACGAATTTAGAAAAGGTTAAGAAAGATCACTGTTAATTGTCATGTCACATAAAGCTTAGATGAACATATTCGGCTTTTGACATAGATTTTTTGATGTGTCGCGGTTGTCTTTGAGTTCCTAATCAAGCTGAGAATCCTTAAGACGTCTTTCAGATTTGTAACGATGCTTAGTGAAATTTTGAGGACAACCTCAAAATTTTTATCCCAGTTTAGATGTTGTCAGGGGTTGACAGCTTATCAGAAGCACCTTGAAATTTTTTGAGACCTTTCTCAAAAATTCTGTCCCAGTTGAAGTTTTACCATGCTTTGAACTTCGATTTGTTGAAGAGGGACCTCTTTATTTAGAATTTTTAAGTTCCATCCCAGTTTCCTTTATGGGAGTATGACCGAGCCGTTATGGCGCCTACTATTCCGCTGAGATAGGAATCAGGTCAAACATAGTTCCTCTCTCGGGAGGTAGAGAAAAATGTAAATTTTAACTAAGAAAATGATCGAGGCCGACATAGGCCGCCTACGTATCTCATACTTGAGAATTCAAGTCAAAAATAGTTCCAAAAAATAAAAAGGAATAAAAAAAGGGATAAGAGGATGATCGAGCCCGACATAGGCCGCCTATGTATCTCATTCTTGAGAATTCAGGTCAAACGTAGTTCTAAAAAGTAAAAAGGAATAAAAAAAGGGATAAGAGGATGATCGAGCCCGACATAGGCCGCCTATGTATCTCATTCTTGAGAATTCAGGTCAAACGTAGTTCTAAAAAGTAAAAAGGAATAAAAAAATGGATAAGGGGATGGACGAGGCCAACATAGGCAGCCTATGTATCTCATTCTTGAGAATTGAGGTCAAACGTAGTTCACTTGGCTAGGAGAATTAAAAATAATTCCAGAAACCACATAATGCAATTACAAAGGAGAGAAAAAAAATGCGATCTCTAAATCTTTAAACATAATATCTCTTGACAGCATCTGAATTGATTGGTCTTGGCCACTTTTGACCATCCATTTCTAACAAAATTAACGCTCCCCCTGACAGCACTTTGCGAACCATGTATAGCCCTTACCAATTCGGTGCAAACTTTACTTTGTGCTCATCTTGACTGGGAAAGATACGTTTGAGCACCAATTGTCTGACCCTGAATATTCGAGGTCTTACCCTCTTATTGAAGGCACGAATCATCCTCTATTGATATAACTGCCCATAGCAAATAGCCGTCATCCTCTTTTTATCAATTAAAGCCAAATGTTCAATTCGATTGTGAACCCAGTCGGCATCACTCAACTCGGCTTCTTGAATAATTCTCAATGATGGTATTTTCACTTTGGCCGGTATTACCTCTTCTGTTCCACATACCAGTAGGTACGGGGTTGCCCCAATGGATATTCTGATAGTCGTGCGATATCCCAGTATAGCATAAGGTAGCATTTCGTGCCATTCTCGGTGTTTATCAATCATTTTCCTTAAAATCTTCTTGATATTCTTGTTGGCGGCTTCTAAGACTCCATTCATTTGAGGGTGATATGTTGTTGAATTCTGATGAGTGATATTGAACTGCTCATATATCTTTTTCATCAAGTTACTATTGAGATTTGCTCTGTTATTGGTGATGATAGAATCTGGTATTCCAAATTGGCATATCAAATTATTGCGCATAAAATCATCTACCACTTTCTTTGTCACAGAGTTGTAGGAAACTGCCTCCACCCACTTAGTAAAGTAGTCAATGGCAACCAAAATAAATCAATGACCATTAGAGGTAGTTGGCTCTATCGGACTAATAACATCTATGCCCCAAGCTACAAACAGCCAAGGAGAACTCATAGCTTTGAGTTCGTGAGGAGGGACACGGATCAAATCACCATGTATCTGACATTGATGGCATTTTTGTACAAACTTACAACAGTCGTGTTCCATAGTCATCCAAAAATAATCGGCTTGAAGGATTTTCCTTGCTAGAGTGAGTCCGTTCATATGAGTGCCGCAAACTCTAGCATGTACTTGTTCAACAAGCTTCATGGCTTCTGTAGTGTAAACACATCTAAGAAGACCTAGATCTGGAGTTCTCCTATAAAGGATTTCCCCACTTGGAAAGAAATTGTTTGCCTTCCGGCGTATAGCTCTCTTCTG
>DF359143.1:52145-64987 GCA_000787875.1 Solanum virginianum
ATCGGAAGTAGCATTTTCAAGATAAGTTTCGATCTCTAAATACTTCTTTATATCGAAATACCAAGGCTTTCCTTCTAGTTCCATCTCGATAAGAAAACAATGGGCCAATTGCTCCCTTAAGTCTATCTCTAAAGGATTAATATACATCAGGTCCAGATATTGAATCATCGAGGAAATGGTGGCAAGGGCATCGACAAACTCATTCTGTATCCTTGGCGTGTGCTTAAACACGATCTTTCAAAATCTTATACACAGCCTCTATACCAAGTGCACATATGGTATGATCTTCGGGTTCTTCATAGCCTATTCTTCCTGAACCTAATGAATCAGCAAATCTGAGTCTCCAATGACCAGCAACTCTTAGACATTCATGTCTATGGCCATCCTTGAGTCCAAAATGCAAGCTTCATACTCAGCCATATTGTTAGTACAACAAAATCAAAGTTTCGCAGCCATCGGGTGATGTTGTCCAAATTCTGATAATAAGACTACTCCAATGCCGCTACCTTGGCAATTCACGGCTCCATCAAAGAACATTCGCCAGCCCAGGTATACCTCAAAGATGTCCTCTCCTGCAAATGATATCTCTTCATCGGAAAAGTAGGTTTTGAGTAGTTCATAATCATTGTCAACAGGATTTTCTGCAAGATGATCAGCTAAAGCCTATCCTTTGATTGCTTTCGGAGTTACATACACGATGTCGAACTCACTCAACAACATTTGCCATTTGGCTAGTCTTCCTATCAGCATCGCTTTCCGAAAGATATATCTTAATGGATCCATCTTCGAAATGAGGTATGTAGTGTAGGAAGACAAATAGTGCCTCAACTTTTGAGCAACCCAAGTCAAAGCACAACAAGTTGCCAGATTATCGCTGCCCAAGTCAAAGCACAACAAGTCTTCTCCAAGCAAGTATATCGAGCTTCATACGGAGTGAACTTCTTACTCAAATAGTAGATCGCCCGTTCCTTCTTCCCGGTTTCATCATGCTGGCCCAACACACACCCGAATGCATTATCAAAAATTGACAAATACAATAATAGTGGACTCCCTTCTCACGGAGACACCAGCACCAGTGAATTAGACAAATAGCTTTTGATAGTATCGAAAGCAGTCTGGCACTCTTCATTCCAGTTTATCAATGCATCTTTTTTCAACATCCTAAAGATAGGTTCACAAATAAACGTAGATTGGGTTGTGAATCGACTGATGTAATTTAATCTCCCCAAGAAACTCATGACTTCTTTCTTTATCTTTAGAGGAGGCAAATCCTAAATTGCCTTAATCTTAGAAGGCTCGAGCTCAATACCTCTTCAACTGACTATAAATCCCAATAACTTACCGGCAGGCACCCCAAAAGCACATTTGGCAGGATTCAACTTCAAGCTATAACGGCGTAGGCGGTCAAAGAATTTCTTCAGATGAGTCAGATGATCCAATCCGAACTCTCACGAGATTTGATGATGACATCATCCACATACACCTCAATCTCTTTGTGAATCATGTCATGGAAAAGAGTTATCATAGCCCTAATATAAGTAGCTCCTACATTTTTAAGGCCAAATGACATCACCCGATAATGCTACACACCCCAAGGTGTGATAAAAGCTATTTTTTCTACATCCTCTTCATCCATTAAAATTTGATGATATCCTGCAAAGCAATCTACGAATGATTGCATCTCATGCTTGGCACAATTGTCAATGAGAATGTATTGCATCTCATTCTTGGCACAATTATCAATGAGAATGTGGATGTTTGGCAATGCAAAACCATCCTTGGAGCTGGCTTTATTGAGATCTCAATAATCAACACAAATCCTGATCTTTCCATCCTTCTTGGGCACTGGAACAATATTGGCCAACCAAGTGGGGTACTGCATCACCTCTACCACCTTGGATTATATCTGCTTAGTAACTTCCTCCTTGATTTTCAGACTCAAATCCGGCTTAAACTTCTGAGTCTTCTATTTTACTAGACTGAATTCTGGGTTAATTGGCAATTTATGAGAGACAACATCAGTACTCAGACCTAGCATATCCTCAAAAGACCAAGCAAACACATCCATATATTCTCTGAGCAAGCTGGTAAGCTCTCCCTTCTAAGCATCCATCAAATGGACACTGATTTTGGTTTCCTTGACACATTCTTCATCCCCCAGATTCACTGTCTCAATCTCATCTAGATTAGGCTTATCCTGATTCTCAAATTGTCTCAATTCCTATGCAAAATATTCGGGTACTATAGCCCTTTCATCATATTCCTCAAGCTCATTATCATCTGCTTCATTCTGTTCATTCAGATTTTGACATAACATGACAGTGACAGGTTTTAAATTATTTAAACTGAAATCATAAACAAACACAGTGATGAAAAGAAGTAATTAATAATCATAAAATGAATAGTAAATGCGATTCGAAATAAATCCAAGATCCCTCACCTAAAGAAAATGCAAACCTTGGCCATGACCAAGCGTCAATCTGCAAATGACACATATAGATGAGAAACTAAAACGAAATAAAACACGAGTCAAACAGCATGATAAAAAATGGCTCCCACGCATCCGCCGGACCAAGATAGTGTATCCCAGGCCAAATCTTGACTGTTTTGCTGGCAATAGAATAGGCTCGGTAATACCCTGCAAGTGTTTCCCCAGCCCGAAACTAGGTTCAAACTCATTCCTTAATATCACTGTGGCTATAATCTTATAAATAGCAGGCAGAGGAGGTCCCGATATCCAGTCATCTTCGATAGCATTCACTATTTCAACTATGTAAAAATCTAATCCCATAATAACATTATCGATGATGGGCACATACAAATACAAATGGCTTCCCTCAACATAAACAACCACTTCACATTCACCCCAAACGAACTTCATCATTTGGAGGAGGGTAGAAGGCACAACTCCCACCATATAGATCCAAGGTCTTCCTAACAACATGATATAGCTAGTAGCTATGTCCATCACTTGAAGTTCGACAACAAACTCAGAAGGTCCCACACAAATAGTTAGATTCACTGCCCCCAGTGTATATCTTCAGCCACCATCAAACACTCTCACATTAACTCAGCTTTGCTAGATTTTCCCCATATCGTAGTTCAACTGCTTAAGAGTGGATAGAGGGCAAATATTTAGTCCAGATCCATCATCGATCAAGATAAGATTTAGGATCATATCTCGACACTTGATTGTAACATGAAGCACCTTATTATGCATTGCTCCCTCGAATGGTAGTTCTTCACTGCCAAAACTGATACGATGACCCTAGGTAACCCAGATTATCATGGCTGCCAAATTATCGCTGTCTATTCCTACAGGCACATAAGTATCCTCCAATGCTATTATTAGTGCCTGTCTATGACATTGCGAATTCATCAGTAGTGCCCATACAGAAATCTGGGCAGGTATCTTCTCTAAATATTTCAAGATAGAGTATTCCTGAGGCCGCATTCTTCTCCAAAATTCTTCTGCCTCAGCTTCACTTATCGGCCTTTGAACCTTTCTACCTACACCCTGAATTGACTTTCCTGTATCAACAATCCCAATCTCAACCTACTTGTTAGGAATTCCTTTTAGTGCCGCAACAATCACTTCACAAGGTATCAAAATCTCCATCTTTGGCTTCTCGGTGATACTTAGAGATGCCATACTTTTTTCCAAGCTTACAGTGCCATCTGGCACTATCCTCTTAGCTATACACCAATCTTCCTCTCTCTCAATCATACCAGTCAAATTCTCTCCATGATCAGGCAAAAGAATTCTTGTTGACATTTGGAGAGACAGTCCAAAGAACAACCACGTCATGATCAATTAAGTCCTGGATTTTATGCTTCAAACTTAGGCAATCTTCAATGTCATGTCCAACACTATTAGAGTGGTAAGCACAAGTCTGATCACCCCTAAAGAAACGAGAATTAACATCCACAGCTCTCGAAGGGGCAAGCTGGATCAAACCTACAGCTGATAATCTTTCAAATAGCTTTGTCCGACTTTCCACAAGTGAAATGAACACCCTAGAGTGTCTTTTTATCTACATTTGGATGAGGAAGGTTATAGTTATTTTATAGAGGCGGAGGCACTCGATGGTAATTGGGATGGTTTCAATAGGGGGGAAGGGTGTGGAGGTCTGAAATCTTAGGTATGACAGAGTTTAATAATTTGACGGTGAGGCTTCGGGATTTGGGGTTGGGTAACAAGTAGAGAAATTCTGATAAGTTGGTTGGATAAAGGAGCAACTTAGCAGTGGAGATTGGTAGTTCGGGATGATGTTTGGATATTGTGGGGAGTGATAATGGGGAGGAGGGGTTTGCTAATTTGCAGGTAAAGGGTGATATCCTGGTTGAGCACGAAAGACGGGGAATGAACGTAGGATAGGTTGAAAATAAATTTGAGGGGGTATGGACTTTCTGGCATGGCCGCTAGGGGTTCTCCTTTTGTCTTGTACACTGGAAACAGCGAACACATCTTCTTCTTTTTTCCTCAATATCCCGGACACTCCAGCTGAATTTGATATATGAGTGATCTTGCCCGTTTTGAGCCCATCTACGATATCCTCACCAATCTTAACTATATCTGCGAATTTTGCCCCAATGAGCAACAGCATTCTTTCATAAAACTCCAACTCCTAGGAGCGCACGAACACTTCAATAATCTCCTTTTTCAAACATAAAAGGACACACTCTGGCAGCACTCTTCCTCCATCTATAGGCATATTCTCGATAACTCTCAGTTAACTTCTGTCTAATCTTCTCCAATAAATAGCGATCTGGCACGATTTCAACATTATAAGCAAAACTTTTGACAAAATCTTTGGCCATGGCACTCCAACTGGCCCATTGGTTTGTTTCTTAGGAGATAAACCATTCTAGGTCCTCTCCACTTAAACTTCAGCTGAAAAGCCGCATCAGCAACACTTTATTTTTCTCCACACCCACAAGCTAATCACAATATGCCCTCAGATAGGCCAGAGGATTCCCACTTCCATCGAAAGTGTCAAACTTTGGTATTTTGAACCCTTCTGGAAGGTTCAGATCCAGGTGAATACACAAATCCTCATAATCCAGCCCCGCAACATCAGGTGCATAGCAAAATTGCTTCATAGCTTTTGCAATTTCTTCCCTTATATCCAACTTGGCCATCTCCTCCTTGGCCTTCCATTCTTTCTCCTTCTCCTTGTAATGGTCAACCTCGGAGTGAGTGGCGTGAGGAATTTGTGGATTGGTAAGGATTGAGATATGGAAGGGAATTTTAGGAAGCACAATTTAGGTGGCAGGTGGGTTGTATTAACCCAAAGCTTGGCTTTCAGGAGGGATTATCTGGGGTAGAATAGTGTGGACAATGTGAGAGGAACTGCAGGCTTGAGCATTATTTGGGTTTGGGGGAGAGGGTGGTGCTTGGGAAAAAATATTAGAAAGTCCTGCATCGGGGGTAATTAAGTCGATGACAGGCGAAGCTTGAACAAGAGTAATTGGTGGATTTGTTGAGATAGGGATAAGTTGATGAGATAGATTAAGAGAAGGAAAATGAAATGGAGGCCTCCCGTCGTCTGGATCGGGAAGATTAGCAGTGATGGCCAAATTTGCTAGCTCTTGAGTCTTCTTCATTTCTATTTTCATGTCAACCATCTGTTGCATCAATTGTGCAATCAATTTGTTCTGTTCCACGATAAGGGGATCTATCATAGTGATCTCGATCAGGCTTGTATCATCATTGTTGTCTGTCATTTTTCCTTTCCACTAATTTTGATCAGGGGAAGGATCTTTGTGGGCTTTTGATCTAGTGAAATAAGGATGATTGGCCAGTTTTATCAACACAGATCAATTCTAAATTACCTGTAAGAAAAATTACTTAAAGGCAAGCATGTTAGTTCCCTTAGATTAATAGGTAATGTAAGATAGCACACATAAATAAATAAGCTACCTATAAGAAAAATTATTCAAAGGCAAGCATGTTAGTTTCTTCAGATTGATAGGTAATGTAAGGTAACACACATATATCAACAAGCATGCAATTATTGCTTTATTCGAGAGTAAACTAGCCTACGGATGCGCAAAATATGGTAAATAGACAGGACTTTACCTATATGATTCTAGAAATAGTGGATCGGGAAGATTGATTTGCGCCAAGTCATATCAACCTTAGCTTTCTCGGCCTCTTTGCTCAGTCCTGGGAGGGCGCAATGGGAATTTTCCTGCTTTAACCAACTATCTCCTCCAGGGCGGCCTCGAGCTCCACCTCTACTTTTGTGTTTTGAGCTATTATGTTTCCAAGATATCCCTTCAGAATAGATGAATATTCTTGGAGTATTTGACTTCCCTTGCTCATGCCTGGTCGTTTGATCCTTGGTATTCTTTATTTCTTAATCAGCCTTAGCTATTTTAGCAAGCATCATTTTAGTAGCCTAATTCATTCCTCCAACTTCTGGAATCTCTTGAGTGATCTTGCCTAGCATCCCTGTCAATATGCCTTCAGCACTCTTAGCATTTTGGGTTTTTTTCATCCTGACTGCAAATCCAACTTTCCTGGGATGAAAGCTTAAAAGTGGGTTAAGGAATTCGGACTTGGTTGAGAAACTTGGGACTCGAGGAATTATTTAGTCGCATATTTGATAGTGACTGGGATTTATGCCTAGGTGACTCTAGAAAATTTCAACAGAAGTGGGCTAGAATTTTACCCAAATAAAGCAACATAATCATACAAACAGTTATAACAAATAGCATAGAAACAATTATTGCATGTCCTAAATGCAGGTGGCCTTTTTATGCCAGGGATAGGCCTATCGAAATGAAGGATATGTATTAATTTAAAGGTCATCCATTATCCTCAAAGTACTTTCTTTTGCAAAATAAAATGCTTACAAGACATATCAAAAAGATACATCAAAAGTGCTTACAAGACATAAAGATACATCCCTAAACTTTAAAAAGAAGAAAGTACAGAAATAAAAGCAATCCCACGCAGGGACAACAAAAGACTTTAGACTGCTTCGGCTCTCTTGCTGACCCTTTCCCTTTTAGCTGCCTCAACTTCCTGCCATATGAAGTATTTGTTTTCCCACAAATAGTCCCTTGTTAACTGAGCCCCCTCTTCATGACTGCTTCCCCCATGGTCTGAATTTGTCGCTCCATGCGATCATCCAGCCCCATTATGCATTGTCTCGCTCTACTAGTATCCTCTAAGTGTCGACGTTGATGAGTCAAATGATTTTCCTGATACTTCTCTTGGAGTCGATGAAGTAAGACTTGACTTTCCGCTTCAACATCCTTGATATAACAGGGCACATTCGGGTCAGGCTTGATTGTTCCAGCAAGATTTTCCTTCAACCACTTTTTATACACACCACTACACTCGGCATTAAACCTGTTTGGAACCTTATCTCCCACTACACTCTGAGTTTTCCATTCTCGAATCATCATCCTAGTGAAGGATACCTGATCATCTTTGTAGTCTGTTGCGGATTTCCTCATATCCCCTGTCTGAGGAATGACTTGCTTACAACATAGATGCCTGAGAACTCGACTGGGACCATATGGTCGGGTGCCCCTAAGTCTGGCAAATACCAAGAAAGGAAGATCCTTACTCCAAATTATGGTGTCACTCATAGCAACATCATCAATAGACCACTACACATCTTCTTCTCGCAATCCACTCAATATTGGCATCAAGAACTGTTGTCCATTCCTTGCTTTGAAGTGATTGAGGTGTAACCACCAACTGTGAGAAGCAAACTGATCATTTTGGGAATTTGATTTCTACCTAAATTGATTAAGTATTAAATCAGATTATTTGAAAAATCAAAAGTCCATTTTTTGAATTCACAGAAATGACGACTCTACTGGGGAAATTCAATTAGGTTTTAACCATTAGATTAGGTTGTTTGACTAACTATTTGATTTGTTTAGTTATATTTCCTTATTTGCTTTATTTGTTTAAATTTGATATTAAATTGTCATTTGCATTTCATGACACTTTCTATTATATCTTGGGTATTTGGGAGGATGGTTTTGCAAACCCGCAATCGAATTTACAAATACTTAACCCTTTTCAAAATAAGTGGCAATTTATTAGTTCATAATGCATCCAATGGTTTTCATGGTTTCCAGCTCAGGTTATCCGCCTGGGTTTTTGATCCATTTGAAATCCACTCTTAGACACCTAGGATAGAGCGAAACCAAATCTCTACTTCTAAGCATTAGCCTAAGATGACCCAGCACGTAAGGCATGTTGGGCCCATAAGAAAGACCACCTTGACTCTATTTGGCTCACGGCCAATAGACGATCATACTTATGTGTTCTAATTAAAGGATGTGTAATAATTTAAATAACTCATTATCAACAGGGTGGGGGGAACTTAACCTATTTTGTTTTTCTTGTAGGATGGCTTAAGTTTATAAACCCTTAAAGACTAGAATGGTGACTCGACCTCATCCTTTTCTCAAAGTATGGTGGGCAAGAATGAATGAGTGCGATAAAAGAGAGGTTCAAAAGCACATAGGTTATCTCCTCTCTCTAATGGAAATGGAGGCTTGGCCAGATTTAATTGGTCCAATGATTAAGTTTTGGGATAGTGATTGTATCGTATTCCATTTTGGAGACGTTGAATTAACTCCTACTCTAGAGGAAGTGTTAGTAAGTTACGAAAGTGTAGGCATGTGCAACAAGAGAAAGTCTAAGCCAAATGACGACATTCTAATTCCCAAAGTGTGGGGTTCAAAAGAGATTACGGAAGCACTCTCATCAGTCAATGTTGAATGTATAAGTCAGCTCAAAGGACCGAACATCCTACTCCGAAAGTTGTACTACCGATTTAGACACGTTAATGACTACGAAAAGTTTAAAGGGGAATTTACTTTCGAACAGGTTTGTGAAGAAAAGCGGCCTTTTGTCTTCACGGTATGCTTATTGTGGACCATGGTTTTTCCCCAAAATATGGGGCACGCTATTCATCCGAGCATGATAATGGTTACTTACGCCATCTTCAACGGGATTAAATATGGAACATCGACCAAGTATTATACCATAGCACCTATGATCCTCGCTGATATTTACAGGGCTTTAGAAAAATGTAAGAATGGGAGCCAATTCTTTCGAGGATGCAACCTGATACTTCAGTGGGGTTGTGAGGTTGTGGGCTTTAAGTGCTTCATAATCCACCAATGAAGTATCATGTTGCATCCTCGAAAGAATCGGCTCCCATTCTAACATCTATCTAAAGCCCTGTAAATATCAGCAAGGATCATAGGTACTAATGTATAATACTTGGTCAATGTTTCATATTTAATCCCATTAAAGATGGCGTGAGTAACCATTATCATGCTCGAATGAATGGCGTGCCCCAGATTTTGGGGAAAAACCATGGTCCCCAACAAGCATACCGCAAAGACAAAAGGCTATTTTTCTTCGCAAGCCTGTTCGGATGGGGAAAAACATGGTCCCCAACAAGCATACCACGAAGACAAAAGGCCATTTTTCTTCCCAAGCCTGTTCGGAAGTAAATTCCCCTTTAAACTTTTCGTAGCCATTAACGCGTCTAAATTGGTAGTACAACTTTCAGAGTAGGATGTTCGATCCTCTGAGCCGACTTATCCATTCAACATTGACTGATGAGAGTGCTTCCTTAATCTCTTTTGAACCCCATACCTTGGGAATTAGAAATGTCGTCATTTGGCTTAGACTTTTTCTTGTTGCACATGCCTACACTTTCGTAACTTGCTAATACTTCCTCTAAAGTAGGAGTCAATTCAACGTCTCCAAAACAGAATATGATACAATCGCTATCCCAAAATTTAATCATTGCACCAATTAAATTCGGCCAAGCCTCCATTTCCATTAGAGAGGGGAGATAGCCTATGTGCTTTTGAACCTCTCTTTTGTCGCACTCATTCATTCTTGCCCATTATACTTTAAGAAAGGGATGAGGTCGAGTCACCATTCTAGTCTTTAAGGGTTCATAAACTTGATCCATCCTACAAAAAAAACAAAATAGGTTAAGTTCCCCCCACCCAGGTGATAATGAGTTGTTTAAATTACTATACATCCTTCAACTAGAACACATAAGTATGATCATCTTATTGGCCGTGGGCCAAATAGATACAAGGTGGTCTTTCTAATGGGCCTAACACGTCTTACCTGTTGGATCGTCTTAGGCCAATGCTTAGAAGTAAGGATTTGGTTTCGCTCTATCCTAGGTATCTAAGAGTGGGTTTCGAATGGACCAGAAACCCAAGAGAACAACCTGAGCTGAAAACCATGAAAATCATTGGACGCATTACGAACCAATAAATTGCCACTTATTCTGAAAAGGGTTAATATACCAAAAGACGGGTTTGGGTTCAATTTCCACTTTGAGAAAAACTTAATCACTCAAAATGGTCGCTAACGTGCGGTTGATCGATAATTAGGAAATTGACTAACTTTTAAAAAATTGATTGGCTTTGAAAAATTGACTAGTTTAAAAGTTGACTAATTTTTAAAGATTTGGCAAAATTTGAAAGAGTATATTGACTACATTTGAAAGAATTGACTAAATTTGAAAAATTGACTATCTTTGTAAAGTTGACTCAATCTGCAAAAGTTGACTAAGTTCAAAAATATGACTAAGTCTTAAAAAAATTGACTAAATTTAAAAATTGACTAGGTTTGAAAGATGGGCCAATTCAAAGAGAATTGGCTAACGCTTGGACCTATTTTGCAAGATTTTCACTAAAACCCAATTTGTAGAAAATAATTTTAACGTTAAAGAGGAATCAAAAAGGAAATCAACATAAATGACAAATATGTTGGGGAAATTAATTAGATTAATAACTAATAGTAACATAAACAGTGAATTAATGTTAGTGTTAAGACAAAGCATCAAATATCACAAAAAATGATAATAAATAATAAATAAAATAATTGGGCTTTGGCAGGCCCAATTTTCTTCAACCTGTCTTAATTCTAGATTTTGGGCCTGCCTTGCCCTTCTAAACTGTTGCTGCTGCTGAGATGGGCTTGGCCCATTTCTCTGTGATATACACTTAGTGTATATTTGTTGTATATCATTTGCACTCTAAGACCTGTACCATCTTCCAAAAGACCTATAAGCAATTCCAAGGCCCTGTAGGCTGCTTCCATTGACTGTAAATAGGGTCTGACTCGATGGAAAGTAAGATTTGGGCCTCCGTGGCCCAAAAGATGCAAATGGGGGTCCAAATGTGGACTCGAAAGGTATCACATGCAATCAAAAAAGTGCGAATTAATATCTATCAATGGAAGGGGGAAATAATAAAACAAAGCAAAAGCAAACATATTTAGTCATCCAAACTGGCTATAAAGGCACAATGGCACTTACAAAGAGGGAACAGGGATATGTCTTAGAATAAGAAGAAACAATAAACAAAGAGTCGAGTCGTATAATAAGAAACTTCTCATCTCAAATTAACAAACTAATCAGAAATTTGAGAACACTAATATCCAACCAAGAGATTAACAAAATTTACTCCACAACCTACTAATGGACCTATAGTCTTAACTAGAGTCTACATTTCTAGTGAGGACGCAAGGGTACTTAACAGAGAAAGTAAAGCCAGCACAAATATCTTCATATAAACCTTCATACAGCAGCATAGATTGGAACAAATCGCAACATAGCTAATGACATCCTAATATAACATTATTTTATTCATATTCTAAACCATATTCAAGTGTAAAGTGGGTTCCCTATTTTCTGGCAAAGAAAGGAACCAGTAATCAGCGAAAGAAAGATCAAACTAGACAAATTTTCAAACTAATGTTAAAGAAAATATGAACTAATCATTCTCGAAATGAACTAGAAACCTCGACTAAATCTAGAAAATTGTGAAAAAACAACCAAATATATGGCCATGAATGATCATATGTAAGCACAACTTATGAGTAGACTGCTAACATATCTTAAGTATCAAGGTGCAGTGACCTGATGAACTAGACTTGTTCAAATACTAAATAAGTCATTGAACCGAAACAACCTTGTAGACAAACTATATTCCTTTTGAAAGTAGCCCAACAAACTTGATACAGATTAATGCATATTTAGGACAAAACAGAGGAGGAAGCCAAACTTTTATCATATTCTCATGGGTTTAGAACCATTTCAACAAAAGACCTCAAGCTCATGTCAAAGAACTAGCATTTTAGACACTGAAATGGTAAAGAGAAGGCTTATTGGTGTTTGAAAATAGTATGTTTAAACAGAAACCTCAAGCTTAACGAAGACCAACCTTAAAACACAGAACCAAACACAAATTTTACATATTTGACAGTAACATTCCAGGGATTAACAAAGGGTCACACACTACAAGTATTAGCACTATGCACGTGAAACATGACATGGACTTTCAAACTAATGTCAATTTTTAAAAGTGTTTGAATCTCGCGTTAAAGGGCTATATGTGTATCTAACACTTGAGAGGGTCAAGGGTAGACATGTTTTGTGTCAAGTTGAGAAGATTATGACCTTAAATAAAGTGAGAGAATTGAGGTGCTTATAGGACTTAGGGAGCTAGTAGGTGAGTCAGCTACTTGCTTAGCTTAAGCGTGCTAGTTAAACAGAGACAAGGCCCGACGTCGAATTTGCCCAAGTCCGATTATGAATAGAGTCCAAGTTAAGGGTGTATCTTTGGCCCATGTTTTAGTGCTATAAGTGGGATGTACTTATAGCCCAATATGAAGGATGAAAGAGGCCCAATCACATTCTAATTCATTTAACTAATAAGGCCAAACTATAGCCTAATTGTGGACTATTATAAGGCTATTATGGTACTATAATAGGCTGTACATGATGTATAGATGAGAATGTGCATTAGAAAATACAATTAGAGTC
>DF359142.1:18468-74914 GCA_000787875.1 Solanum virginianum
TATATATATACATATATATATATATATATATATATATATATATATATATATATATGCCAAAAGATAATGACTACTATATATCTACAAATTATCTATACTACCTAAACATACCAGTTCAACAGAAATTAAAACATCCACAAGGAAAAAGAAACACGGCAAGAAAACCTTGGGATCAAAAATAGGGAAAGTTATGGATTTGAAATTACTCAGACTTCACCCTAATCCCTAACTTCCCACACTCCACCAAAATAAGATACTTTGTCCTCAAAGTAAAGACACATATTTAAAACAAATATCCAAAACATATATATATATATATATATATATATATATATATACACACACACTAAAAAACCAACATTTCAAAACTAAACATCCAAAACATATTTAAAAATAACAGTCAAAACAAAATATTTAAAAATATCTAAAAACCAACATAAAGAAAATATTATCTAACAAGAATAAAGTATCCATAAATAGCGAGTAAGCGCTGGGGTCAAAATATTAAACACTTGGTGCTTAAGCACCAGCATCTGTCTGGTCCTAGGGGTCTTGAGCCATGGTCTCCTCCTCTTTAGTCTGGGCTGTAGTTGCATGTGAACTACTCTCTCGCTATGCTATCAGCTACTCCCAATCCCTCTGTATAGCTGCCAGAGCTAGGGACTTCAGCACTATCTCATCTAGTATCGGCTCTTCCTTCGGTGTTGCTGCATCATTATCAGTCTTGGGCCTCTGGCTTATTATTGGGTCATCACTCCCGAGAGGCTTCTTCCCCTCGGCATATGGCCAGTCCTCGAATAGGTCAAATATATCATCACTCACTGGTACCACCTCCAGGACTGGTATTGGGGATGCTAACATTTTCAACAAGTTGACCTTGAACTTGGCCAACTTCTCTGTCACTGCGCTCATGTCAGCAGGCCAGACACCCTCTAGCCTATTTTGGACACGCTCTTCGAAGGTATCTACTCTAGCATCCACTGTTTTGTCTCTCTGATCTATCAACTCATGAGCAAATGCCTTAGCCTTCTCCTATGAGGCCTAGACCATCTGACTGACCCATGGTTTGATATGTCCAGCTAACCACTGCAACTGGAACTTCGTTGTGGCTACCCTACTCACCAATGCCTGAAAAGCAATAGCAGATATAAGAGAATCAACCTGTGCACTGGAAGGTGCTGGTGCAGGCGTGTTAGAAGATGGCATTGCCTCGATCTCAACAGTTGAAGATGGTCCTGAAGTAGCTAGAGTAGCACTGGTGGTGGCTGGGGTCTGCTCCAGAGCCTGTGGCTCAATAGGGAATGGCTCTGGGGTGGGAGGAGAAGTTTCTCTATGTAGCGCCATCGAGTTCTCATCATCCTTGCTTAGGCTAGGATCTATGGTGTGCAGGGCCTCTACATGTGGATCCAAGTGGAGAGAAACATGTAGCCCGAATACATTGCATAATCTATGTATCAAGATTAAAAAAGGTAATGCAGTCTAGATACGGATTGCTGACTCGTGGATCTATTCAGCCATAATGCGAGACCAGTCAATCTCATAGCCAGCCAGAATGCTAGCTAACAACATCGCTCTCTCCAATGTGACCATATCTCGTGGATCTATTCAGCCATAATGCGAGACCAGTCAATCTCATAGCCAGCCAGAATGCTAGCTAACAACAACGCTCTCTCCAATGTGACCATATTATCCTTAAATGTGGGTCAGATTCGCCAACGGATAATGGACCACCAAAACTTTGCCCGAAAGGAGATGTTAGACTTCAAAATAGGATTGGCATGGTTAGTGACCCATGTAGGCTCAGCATCCACCTCACAAATTTGGCTTGCTATCACTTGAGGAGCTCTGTTTTCAACCCAATATCCTTCTCATTCACCGCCTTCCTCATCTTCACAATCCAGTTATCATATTTAGCAATGGAATGGGGAGCTTTGTAGTTTAGCCCAAATTGTACCTTTCTGATAGTTTCTTTGGAAATGTCAATACTCTTACCCCAAACTAGGACCTCACGCAACCGTGGCTGATCAATTGCCTTCTTATTTCTGGGAAGGTCCCTGCGAATGGTAGCATAGTAGGATGCGTAGAATTCCTGGACTAAATATGGGGCGTACTTTCCCAACCTTTGTGAAAGCCATTGATCTCAGCTCCAAGTGTGGCATACTGTGCAGCCCCGAGTCCTTGAGCTTTGCCTCCTCATGGAATTATCAGACCGACTTCCCCTGACTTTTTAGTTCTATCCCCTTATCATAAATCTTTTTCATGTCTAGTATAAACCATCTCGTGTTTTGGGGGTCTGTGGACATGACAGTATAAGTAGGATCAGCCGGCTGTTAGGGTGCATTCTCCTCATGCTGGGTCTGTGATGCCTCAATAGACTCTGACTCAGAAAGTGAAAGGTCATTATCTGATCCTTCTTCATTGCCCACCTCTTCAGACTGGGAGGGAATAGTGACTTTCATTAGGGCTCTTGATGCCTGAGACCTTATCAATAGTATATTTGCTTTAGGATCAATGTGCACATTCATCTCCTAAATTATTGACTCTTCTGACTGAGCATCATTCAATGTTTCATCTCTCAGTTGGTGTCTTGATGTTGTGGCAGTGTTCTTTCGACCTCTTGGAGGCATTATACTTGAAAATTTACCAAATACCATACACTAAGCCCCAAGATATTTGATTCAAAATGGATTCACACAAAACAATGAAACAAAGAATAACAAAACCACTAAAGTAAATACACTAAACTAGTTGCAGGTTTGCAAGTATGAGGCATAGGTACAACTCGTAGGTCACCCTACGAGCCTTACAATAGCCTCATAGTGCAAACGTTCCTAAGACAATACCATTCTGATCACATCTACGAGGATCCAATATGACTTATAGGTTGCACTACGAGACGTATCCTGGATTTGTAGTAGGATGCAGAATACAATTTAGAATAGGATAGGTCCTACGAGCCCCTCACTACGATTCATAATAGACACTAGGAGCCATAGGTGGGTCTCGTATTGTAAGTGTTAAGGAACCACAGTTGACTGATGCCTCCTACGAGGAACCACTATGACTTATAGGGTGACCTATGACTCGTAATGGGACCTCGTAGTAGAAAACCAAAGGCACCTGGGGTGTATGTAACCTTCCCACAAGGACTAAAAAATATTCAAGTCAAAACTTAAACAGCATCGAAGCAACACGAAATCATGCACACACAATCAACCTCATACAAGATAAGTCAACACAATCAACCTTAACCCCACAATATAACAAAAATCCCCAATTACATCCAAAACATATCCAAAATGAACTAATTTCGAAACTCCCACTCATCAACAATGGTACAAAGCACATGAAGATTCAAGAAAGGTCGCAACAAATTCACACAAGGGTATTTTAAATTAGCAAAATTAAAACACTCTAATACTCCCAAATTTCAACCCTGACAAGGTTTTGCAAAATAATCAATCAATAACTATACATGAAACTTGCCTGATCACATGTCAACACTATAATACCAAGCAAGGGCAAACAGACAACTTGAAGTCATGGTAGGGAACTTAATAACACTAAATCCTACTCTACATGCCCAACATAATCATTTTCACATGGGTATACCCAATATGATAACAAAATACTCATTCAAACACCAATAAAGAAATATTATAGCATGAGTGCTAGATTTAACCAGGAAAACTCACCAAATGAAAAGATGAAGATGTAATAAGAGAGATAAAAAAAGCTGAAACCCTAATAGAGTGCACTTGCTGGGAGATCTTGCTAGAAGAATATTTTGGGATTGAATGGAATAGTCGTAAATAGTATTTGGGAAGTTATGGGGGAATACAACCATTTCAAAGAGGGAAATGAAGGGCCAAATAAACATTTGACCCTTAATATACCAAATCGGGTCAACTTTTTAAAAATCTACAGATCGGGTCTACGAGATCCCAACTACGAGTCATAGTGCTTACTACGTCTCATAGATCCTGGTTCGTATCAGGACTCAACACTTAGAAAAAATTAGAATTCATACCTGTGTACTACGAACTCAACTTACGACACGTAGAGGACTCTATGAATCGTAAGGTTAGCTCGTAGTGTGTGTACCAACTCTAAATCCTTACTATTTTCCTTTATGAGGCATGACTACAAGTTGTAGAGATAACTATGACTCGTAGGGCTGCTCATAGAGGTTTCTCCAGATGTAATTTTCATCAACTTTTCAGCTCTTGACCTATACCTGCAAACCATACTTTAAAATACACCACTTTTCAGAATGGTACAACTGATCCAATGTATGTAAGAAGTCAAAACAAATATCAAACTACTACCTAATAATTTAAACATCCAAATTATATTCTAAACAAAATAAAAACATCAAAGATACTTGGGTTGCCTCCCAAGAAGTGTCCTATTTAACGTTGTGGCTCAACTTTGTCATCATGAGCACTCAGAATTCCTCATGGGTTGATGGAGTCTCATTTTTAATCCTCTGGCCTCTTCTCTGATCTCTTTGTATAGGCTCTGATCGTGTTGCAAGTTGCTCAACCCTGTCATCAAGTCTCTGTATTGCCATTGCTTATTAGTCCACCTTATAGTTCACTTTGATGACATCAAACTTTATCTCCAATATAACATCTTTTTATTCATTAGTTTTGGTAAGCACTTGCTCTAGCATACCTCAATCCTTGAGAGTTTATTTGTGATGCAATGCTGGTGTGGTAACCTGAGCCAATTAGGCACCCTCTCCTCTCTGTTAGCATTTAGAGTTCCCTCTGATATACTAGTGGGCGGTGGTAGTTGTTTTTGAAATGGCTAGTAAACTTGGGTGATAGTAGACAGTTCATCTATATATTCAGCTATTTCGTTGAATGGTCACCTCAAAAATGCCTAACAATCTCCTCCAAACAAGGCATCAGCATGTCCTTATTGTTCGAAGGTTAGCACTCGATAGAAACTAGCCAACAACACATCATCAGTCAGACAATGGTTCTGCTTCACCCCCAGGCACTTCTTATACTTTTCCTAAGCTACTACCAATGATTCTCCTGGCACTCATTTAAAATTACAAATTTGTCCTATAGCTCTTGCTTGTTGGTCCCTTTGTAGAAATTCATGAGGAAGACCCTCTGCACCTCCCCCAGTTAGAACAAATGTCTGGTGGGAGAATTTACTACCATTTTGCAGCTTCACTCCTGAGAGTCATAGGGAAGATTTGGAGGGCTATGGCCTCCCAAGCAGGATGTCTTCTCCCCAAGCACCCCCCTCAACGTTTGAGTAAAATGATATAGGTGAGTTTGGGGATCTTCGGATTCTTACCCATAGAATAGGATACGCTTGTGCAATGTTTCGAACAAGTCACCTATGACGTAGAGCTTTTGTTCAATCATGGTGCCAATCAACCTTTAAATAAAGAAAAGAAAAAAAATAACAATAACAGTAAAATACAAGAGAATCTAGAAATTAATACTTGAACTAATAGTGAGATCAAGTCAAGAACCTAGCCGTATTCCCCGGCAATGGTGCCATAATTGTTTATGATGTTCATACTCCAATAAGAAGTAGTCACTGTCAGCAATTGTCCTAACAAGTGGTTAGGATCAAATCCACAGGGAATACAGGGCTTGACTATAGAGATCTGCTACCAATCATTTTAAGCATCGATTACTAAAATCTCTAGATGGGGGCGAGGGGGTTGGGGGTTATATGATTTAAGAATAAAAATAAAAATAAAAAAACAATACTATACTAACTATGCAGGAAGACACTCAAATTTAGGTACAACTTGAGAATTGTGTTCCCCATGATTCGTTGACTCGATTACCCTGGACAACATAACTCTCATTGGAAATTTGCATGCAGGATGGTAACTTAGGTTCTTCCAGCCCTCTTGTAAAGGTGAAGGCCGAATTTCACCATGGTGCGTGGTCGGCAACCATGGTATGCCAAATTGTTACCCATTGTCCCAGTCAACCTCCCTTTGGTCAGGTTTGGTTGATTAGATGAGAATACATCAATCGAATCATGTCATTTACTTCCCTTTTCCTATTCGTCACTACCATGGTCGGGATCGTGATAGTAGGCGGGGTTTGGTGTTGGCCACTACCAAAAACCAATCAAAATGAAGGAAAATAAACAACACATGCAAAATACCAATCAAAGAAATACACAAAGTCTAGGTTATTTCAAGTCAACTACTCATAGTTCTCACAATCCCAAATTGTGGCTGCTTAGCTACTCATGGCTAAGGCAAAATCAATAATAATGCAAATAGAAGATATAGCTGTGAATTTACCCAAAACAATGAAGAACAAGAACACCATAAGTTACAAACCACAAGTTTGGATAAATGGAGAATGAGTACAATGTGATTTTGCAATCTTCAAAAGTGGGTCTTCAAAGTAAAAATTGAAATCTACCCTGAACCCTAGAAATATCCTAGAGAAAATATTCAAAGTGAATATTACAATATTCAAGTCTCCGCTTTTTTCTTCTAAAACACTAACATTGAGTATTTATACTATATACAATTTAACCCTAAAAATTAAATAGAAAAGACAGTTGGCAGCACAGTACGTTGCACAGCTACGACTCATAGGGTGCCCTATGAGTCGTAATCGGGATTTTTTGTAGGCACTTTCCATTTTGCACTTGACTATTATAACCCACTAGTACTAGTCATTGCTTGGACTATGACTCATATGCTCCTCTTGTAGTCTAGTCCTTTAGTTTTTGGTCCAAACTCTTAGTTCTCTGTTTCTTGCTACGAACCCACCTATACAAGTCACAGTGAGACCTACGACTCATAGAGTGGCCTCATAAGGCTGACCTCCACTTAGCAGATTTCTGGTTTTTTTTCACCATTTCTTGCTATGAGATTACCCTAAGACTCGTAGCTTGGGCTACAACTCGTAGGAAGGCTCGTATGTCCTGTACTTCAGCAAAATCTGCAATTTTCTCCTAAAATAATGCCAACCTATCTTTTCTGCAATAAAAATATAAAAACCATAAAAAGTCTCATTAAGAACTCGCAAAATCCCTTGTTTTAGGTGCCAAATGTGCTATATTTTGGCAGCAAAATCAAGAAGCAAACTCAGTTTGAAAAGAATATCATGCTCAATCAATGTTTGCTTTGGAGTTTCTCTTAACCAACATCCAATCCCATCAGCTTTAGTTTGGTGATGCACAACAAAGGTGATGTCGTTGCCACACCCATCCTAAACTTTTCACGGTAAAAAATGATCAACTCTCTCATGGATCCATAATAAATGTCCATTTTTTGGGACATGTCGGCAGAACATACTATAGACTATCTTATGCTAAAAACATAATTCTGTGGGTTAGAGTGGATATTACTCGCTCATAGCTTGGTGCTCGATACTCCTGCCATGACTAAAACATGCTCAACTCATCAATCAGCTCAATCCTCAATGCTCAGTCAATCACATCAAATCTCAACCTTATTAGGTTATCTCATCTCAATTCATCTCAGTTTCTCATCAACTCATTCAATCAATAAGAAAATCAACTCAACTCAAACTCAAATAGTCATTAAGAGTCACTCAATGAGACTCATCATGTAATGCAAGCAAGACATATAGTATATGTGACTAAATACATCATGCTCCTCATGCTCAACCATTCTTACTTACTCAATTTTGATAATGAAACTCAACCTCAACTCAGTTCATGTATAGAATTTCATAAAATCAAGCAATTTTGGGTTTATACTATCAAGTATAAACCCTTACCTCAAGTTCATATCAGTAATTATGTAATGTAGCAAGTACTTTATATGTCAACATAATGATTCATAATAATTATAGAAAATTCAATAATTGGTTGATAAAAATACAAAACTCAACTCTTATTCTCAAATTTCAACTCAAGTAAGGGAATGGGCGTGTGAATGGACATAGTTGCACACTTTGGTAAGCCTTGCAAACTTAGGAATGGAAGAAACAATCAAACCTCAATCGATCCTCATGCTTGAATTAGAAACCTTTGTTCTTCTCCCTACTCTAGTGTTCTTAAGCAACCCTTAAGTGTGAACAATGGTCAAAATACACTTAGGGTTCTGTTTTAAGACTTTATTTAAGTCTAAAATGACTAAGGATTCAACTAAAAAGGGATAGAAATAGACAAAATACCCCTTTTAAAACTATTATCTGGGTCTATGAGACCCTGTCTATGGTCCATAGACTAAACATCGAGTCATGGACGACCTCTCATAAATAAGGGGTCCTGAAATTTGAGTTACTGGAATTTGGCACGGAACCTCTTCTACGAGCCGTAAGATCTTCTACGGATCATCTGATAACTCATAACTAAGATACTGAAAAGTTGATATTTGGACCTCCTACTCATGAATCCAATCTATGAGCTATGGAATACTTTACAGATCATATGTTGTCTCATATATAGGCCTTAGACTTGGAAAATTTCACCAAGTTATTTGGGGTTTTACGAGGCCTCTTTTGCTGATCGTAGATCTGTCTACGGGCCGTAGATGGCCCTCATGGATCCTCCTTTAGTAGCTTTTCACAGTCATTTTCTTAGTTTTCTCTGTGCATCTACTTAGACTAGGTGGAAGGAATTAGGGGGTGTTATATTATCTCCTTCTTGGGAATATTCGTCCTCGAATGAAGAGAAAACTAGGGAACTTAGTCTAGGTACAAATTTACCTATGTACTCTAACTATCAGCAGCTCTTATCTCATTGGTGCAACCAATCATTCAAGAACTTAGCAAGTAATAACATATAAAAAATTAACATATTAAGTCAATCCTCTCTCAGAAATCAATATATTAAGTCAATCCTCACTCAGACTCTAGAGCTCTATCGTCTACTAAACTGAGAATGGAAAGAGAACTCAAGGAATAGGAGTTCAAGGATTTAGAAGGAAATCATTAGCATCAACACTCTCATCATCAACAGGCAGGAACAAATGAGGGTACTTGGCCTTCATGTCCTCATTCGCCTCCCAAGTGGCTTCTTCTAGAAGTTGGTTTCTCCACAATACTTTGACAGATGCTACCTCTTTGGCTCTTAACTTGCAAAGCTGATGATCAAGGATTTGGACAAGAATCTCATTATAACTCAGACTGTCTTTTACTCCAATACTCTCTACAGGCATAATGAACAATAGGTCTCCCAAAGACTCTTTAAGCATGAAAATGTGGAAGGGTGGATGGCTGCCAACTCTGATGGTAGTTCTAACTCATAAACCACATTGCCCGCTCTCTTTATAATTTGATATGGGCCAATATACCTTAGACTCAGTTTTGCTTTCTTTCCAAATCTTATCACACCCTTCATTGGTGACACCTTCAATTATACCCAATCGTTGACCTTAAACTCCATGTCTCTCCTTCTAACATCAGTGTAGGATTTTTGTCGACTCTATGCAATCTTCAACCTTTCTCGAATGTACTTTCTCCATAGCCTAATGTACCAATTCTAGCCCAATCAACTCTGCTTCACCTACCTCAAACCATTCGATCAGTGACCTACACTTCATCCTATAAATTGCCTCATATGTGGCCATCTGAATACTCGAATAGAAGCTGTTTTGTAAGAAAACTCAATCAAAGAAAAATGGTCATCCCAACTATGCTAAAGTCAATGATGCAGTCTCTCAACATATCCTTCAAGGTATGAATAGTATGCGTTACCTAGCCATCTGTCTGCAGGTATAAAATAGTGCTAAGATGCACCTTCATACCCAAACCTTTTTGAAATAATCTTCAAAACGGTAGTGAATTTAGCTCCTCTGTCTGAGATAATAAAAAGGGGACTTCATTCAATCTAATAATCTCCTTTATGAATAACCAGGCATAATCCTCTGTAGTGTCAGTCGTCTTTACCGCAAGTGTGCAGATTTTATCATCCGATCAACTATCACCTAAATTTAATCATGCTGTCTACGGGATATCAGTAAGCTTATGATGAAGTTTATACTAATCATCTCCCATTTCCACTCTGGAATCTCAAAATTTTGAGCTTACTTCACATGGCCTTTGGTGCTCAACTTTAACTTATTGGCAATTTGAGCACTTAGAAATGAACTCAGCAATGTCTTTCCTCATCCCATTCCACCAATAAATCTCTCTTAACTCATGGTACATCTTAGTTGAGCCTAGGTGAATGGAATATCTAGAATTATGGGCCTTTGTCCTGATCCTCTCTCGAACACCATCAACATCTGGGACATACAATCTGCCTTGATACCTCAATACTCCATCTCCCCCTTTAGCGAAAGCCATCACTTTCTGCTTATGCACATCCGCCTTCAACTGTAGTAAAATAAGATCTTGATCTTGTTTCTCCTTCACCTCTACTACTAGAGAGGATGCAGACCTATTATGCACAAGAACTCCTCATTTGTCCAACTCATCAAATTGAACTCCCAATTGTGCCAATTGATGAACCCCTTTGGCCAACTCCTTTTTCTCTTCCTCCATATGGGCGGTAGTCCCCATGGATAACCTGCTAAGAGAATCAGCAACTACATTAGCTTTACCTGGATGGTAGAGGATGCTTATGTCATAGTCTTTGAGTAACTCAAGCTATCTCCTCTGCCTTAGATTAAGCTCTTTCTGGGTAAAGATGTATTGCGGGCTCTTATGGTCCTTGCATACATCAACATTTGCTCCATATAAATAGTGGCACCATAGTTTAAGATAAAAGACCACTGTTGCCAACTCCAAGTCATGAGTGGGGTAGTTCTTTTTATGTACTTTAAATTTTCTAGAAGCATAGACAAAAACGTTCCCCCTCTGCATCAATACATATCCCAATCCCACTCTCGAAGCATCACATTAGATAAAAAATCTATCAGTTCCATCAGGAAAGGTTAATATAGGTGCAATAATTAATCTCGTCTTCAGCTCCTAAAAACTTCTCTCACACTCGTCAGAATATTAGAACTTGTGCTTCTTCTGAGTCAGTCTAGTCAACGGTGCAAATATTGAAGAAAATCCATCAATAAATCTGCAGTAATAGCCAACTAATTCCAGAAAACTCGTAATATCTGTTGGAGGGGTTGGTCTAGGCCAATTCCGCCTCAATCTTTTGGGTATCTACTCATATTCCATCTCCTGAAACTACATGGCCTAAGAATGCCACAGATTTGCACTAAAACTCACACTTTAAAAACTTTGCATATAACTCATTATCTCTAAGCATCTGCAAAGCAATTCTGAGGTGATTGACATGCTCCTCCTCATCTCTAGAATACACCAAAATATCATTAATAAACACGATCATGAATATGTCAAGATACTATCTGAATACTGTATTCATCAGGTCCATAAAGGCCACAGGTGCATTTGTCAACCCAAAGGAACATCATCAAGAACTTAAATGGACCATATTGGGTTCCAAAAGCCATCTTCGGAATGCACATTCTATCACTTTCAATTGGTGATAGCCTGATTTGAGGTATATCTTAGAGAAAATAGCGGCACCCTGAAGTTGGTCAAACAAGTCATCAATCCTCGGAAGGGGATACTTATTTTTGACTCTCACCTTTCAACTGGTGGTAATCAATACACATCCTAAGGGAACCATCCTTCTTTTGTACAAACAAGATTGGAGCGATCCATGGAGAGACACTTGGCTTTATGAATCCCTTCTCTAGCAGATCTCTCAATTGTTGCTTCAACTCTTTCAACTTTGCAGGGTCCATTCTATATGGCGGAATAGAAATAGGTTGAATATCAGGAAGAACATCAAATTTAAAGTCGGTCTCTCTATCAGGAGGGACTCCGGGTAGATCCTCAGGGAACACATCAGGGAACTCACTCATAATCAAGACTAACTCAAGAGTAGGAGGCTCAACATCGCCAAACTTGATGCGCATGAGGTAATAAATATATCCCTTAGAGATCAGTCTTTGGGCCTCGAGGTATGAAATAAACCTACCTTTCAGCGCAATAATATCTCCTTTCTACTCAATAATAGACTCATTCAAAAATTAAAATTTGATAGTTCAGGTTCTACAATTAACTGAGGCATAGTAGACGTGAAGCTATTCTATGCCAAGGATCACATCAAAATTGACCATCTCTAACTCAATTAAATCAGCAAGAGTATCCCTATGATAGATGGACACCACAAAATCTCTATAGATTCTCTCAGCTCGAATAGACTCACCAATAGGAATAGAAATCAAAAATGGCTCAAGCAAAACACTCAGGAAGAATCTCAAATCTACCAGCCACATATGGCATCACAAAGGAACAAGTTGCACTTGGATCAAGTAAAGCATAGCAAGGAAAGGTAAAGACTCGAAGCATACCCATCATAATATCTGGTGCAACCTCTTGATCCTGTCGGTTCCACATTGCATACAGACAGTTTGTCCCACCTCCTACCCCTGGTGCAGTACCTCTCTAGTTACCCCTCATTAGTAGTGTTATGGTAGAAGACTGGGTCTTATTGAAACATCAGATACTCCCTCTGAAAATGAATAAGTATGGAATTACAAAATACTAAACAAATCCTCTATCTCGATGTATGTGAAGCCTTTACTCAACAATCTTGATGGTGTCATGACAAGCTATGAGAAGATAAAAGGGATCCTCTGGAATGCAAGGAGGGCTCACTAACTCTAGAATGCATTGATCTAGACTTCAACGATGTGCAGACTGAAATCCTCTATCACCTGTATCTGCATCATGAAATGATGCAGGTCCAAATGGGCATTAGTACATAGAATATATTGGTATGTAAAATAGGTCAAAAAATAAAGCTCACTCACTCACCTTAACTCGACCAACTCATGTTAATCTTAATATATAAATGCAATTAGTTTAAAGTAAAAGCATGACTCAGTAGAAGCAAACTCAGTTTGATAAGAATATCATGCTCAATCAGTATTTTCTTAGGAGATTCTTTTAACCGACATCCAATCTTATCACCTTTAGTTTGGTGATGCACAACAAAGGTGATGTCGTTACCACGCCAGTCCTAAAATTACCACAGTAAAGGATGATCAACTCTCTCATGGATCCATAATAAATGTCCATCTTTTGGGACATAAGTCGCCAGAATGTGTTGTACGACTATCCCACGCTGGCAACATAGTTGTGTTGGTTAGAGTAAATATTTACTCGCTCCCAACTTAGTGCTTGATACTTCTCCCAAGACTAAAGCATGCTGAACTCATCAATCAGCTCAATCCTCAATGCTCAGTCAATCATATCAAATCTCAACCTTATTAGGTTATTTCATCTCAATTCATCTCAGTTTCTCATCAACTCATTCAATCAATAAGAAAATTAACTCAACTCAAACTCAAATGGTCATTCAGAGTCACTCAATAAGACTCATCATATAATGCAAGCAAGACATATATAGTAGTGTATGTGACTAAATACATCATGTTCTCATGCTCAACCATACTCACTTACTCAACTCAGATAATGAAACTCAACCTCAACTCAGTTCATGTATAGAATTTCATAAAATCAAGTAATTTAGGGTTCATGCTATCAAGTATAAACCTTTACCTCAAGTTCATATCAGTAATTATGCAATGCAGCAAGTACTTTATACGTCAACATAAGGATTCATAATAATTATAGAGAATTTGGTAATTAGTTGATAAAAATACAAAACTCAACTCTTGTTCTCAAATTTTGACTCAAGTAAGGGAATGGGCATGTGAATGGATGTAGTTCACACTTTGGTAAGCCTTACATACTTGGGAATAGAAGAAATAATCAAACTTTAATCGATCCTCGCACTTGAATTAGAAACTCTCATTCTTCTCCCTACTCTGGTGTTCTCAAGAAACCTTTAAGCATGAACAATGGTCAAAACCACTTAGGGTTCTGTTTTAAGACTTTATTTAATTCTAAACGGCTAAGGATTCAATTAAATAGGGATAGGAATAGACAAAAATATCCCTCTTAAAACTGTGGTCTGGGTCTACGAGATCCCGTCTACGATTTTAAGTTACTGGAATTTGGCATGAAACCTCTTCTATGAGCCGTAAGATCTTCTACGGGTCATTTGATAACTCGTAACTCAAGATATTGAAAAGTATAAAATTTGGACCACCAACTCACGAAATCAATTTACGGGTCGTGGAATACTTTATGAGCCATATGTTGTCACATATATAGGCCTCATACTTGAAAATTTTCACCAAGTCATTTGGGATTTGACGAGGCCTCTTCTACGAGCCATAGATCTGTCTACGAGCCATAGATGACCCTCGTGGATCCTCCTTCAGCAGCTTTTCTTAATCATTTTCTTAGTTTTCTCTGTGCATCTACTTAGACTAGGTGGAAGGAATTAGGGGTGTTACACTTTTCTAGCACAAAGATTGGGTTCAATCGTAGCCAACAACATCATTTCGTCTCTTCTTTAAATATAAAACTGAAAGCACGTTTTTCTTAAAAAAAAAAACTAAAATTTAAAAAGCCCGAATTCAAAAGCCCACACATTTGCATTCCACTTTTTACTTCCAAAATTTAAACAACACTTTTTCTTCTCACTTTCCAACAACACTTTTTCTTCCCTCTTCATAGTATTTTTTAATTTATCATACAAAACCTCCAACTTCAAGTCACTGAGATTTGAGAATCTAGAGAAATCATCATTGTCAAGGTCCAAGGTTAAAAAAAATTTAATTTCTGATTTATATTCTTACTAAACAAGAAAACAAAATAAAAAATTTCAAAATATATGATTTTTAATTTTAGGAGTTATATAAAAAAAATAATTTTTTGTCATTACTTAAAAGTTACAATAATTAATAGGAAATCAAGAGCTAATAAATTGATTATCTCAAACTTACATATTTTGAGAATGGATTTAGTAAGATTTTATTTTTTTTAATTCAAGTTGAAAGGATGTGCTTTTTTAATTTTATTATTAATTTTAATGGTGATTCTCTTATTTCTAGTTAATGTGAAAAGGGTAGGATTACTCTTCTTTATTACAAATTTGTGGTTCTCGAATGCAAAAGACTAAAATGGTGTGAATCCTCTTTTTTATTATACATTTATGATTTTTTATTCTAAAATGTGAAAGAGGTGTGATTCATCTTATTAAGTTGCAAGCGTATGATTTCTTATTTTGTAATGTGAAAGTGGTGGATTCTCCCCCCCCCCTCCCCCCCTTTTTTTTAATGTAGAAGGGGTGTGATTTCTCTATTTTATTTGAATTTGTAAAAAATGTGATTTCTCTATTTAATTTGAATTTACAAAGGTGTGATTTTGCTATTTTTGATTGTGAAAGATGTGTGATTCTATTATTTTATTTTAAATTTATAAATTAAATTTGTGACTAACTTGGATAGTAATTTGAACTTGTAGGAACATTTATTCTTGAATATCCAAATGGATAAATTCATGATTAAGAACCACGTTCTAGTAGCAGTCCATCTGTGCAAAGAGAGGTAGTTTCATCTTCTTCAAATGTTGATTGTAGTCTTGGGGTTGGATCTCTTAAATAGGACCCCAAAGAAAGAAAGCTCATTTATGAATATGATTCTAATATTCAAGATGTTGTGAGCAGACATTATATTTTGATGGGGCCTTATCAACCGGAACATTGTGTGTATCCTAAAACAATATTTGGGACCAAAGATTATCAATTTAATCAATGGTTTAAACCTTCAAATTCTACTTGGTTGGAATATAGCATAAAAGATGATGATATATTTTGCTTGTGTTGTTATTTGTTAAAGAGTGAATTTGAAAGTCGTGGCAATGCGAAAAAATTATTTACACAAAATGATTTTGGAAGTTGGAACCATAGTCCAAAAAGAATTTGATTGCATGTTTGTGAGATAAATAGTATTCATAACACATGTTTGAATACAATGCTTAATTTTTGAATCGACGTCAATCAATTCAATCTTCTCTTCGAAGCAAAGTGAGAAAATAAAAGTGATTATCGAATCCACTTAAATGCCTCAAGAAATGTTGTAAGGTTTCTCCTAAGAAACATATTACCATTTTGTGGTCATGATGAGAGTGAAGATTCCGATTACAAAGGTTTTTTTCTTGAACTTTTGGTATTTCATGGAGCTAATCGCGCAGTTATTGAGAAATGGAGCTACGATATGATGTAATTATCCTACAATGTATTGATGATGATAAAAGTATTGAATGAATAACGAGATTGATTGTTGATAATTGAATACATGACTTGTGAGGACATTCTTGCGTATTCTCATACTTATGAAATTATTACTGTATTCTGATGACATATTGCTTGATGTCCCATCATCAAGCCAAAGAGAAATGGTTTCGGTTAGAAAAAGAAAAGAAAAGAAAAAAAAACTGAAGGAAAATGATTTCGGTTAGAAAAAAAAAAAGTCGAAGAAAAATGGTTCTGCCTAGATATGAAAGATAAATTTTGAAGGAAATGGTTCCAGTGGGTACATGGTCCATCTATGGCCCCCATGAGTCCCGGTCTAATTATATCAGCAAATATGTATCATAGGACAAACATGCAATACGATTATTTAACATTGCATTGTGTTGCTTGTATATCATGGCATTCCAATTCATTCCTTATTTTAAAATGTGGTATTTCGTACTAAGTGTGATATGTTGATTGACTTTTTTCTTGTGAACTATTAAGACTGATTAGTTGAGATGTTGTGTACTATGCGGACAAATGGGTTTGACCTTTGGTATTCATGGTTGGTGACAGGGTATGGTTGAAGATCTCACCCTTGAAGGATGTTATGAGGTTCAAAAAGAAGGGCAAGCTCAGCTCAAGGTATATTGGTCCTTTTGAGATTCTAGATAGAGTGGAGCGGTGGCCTACAGACTTGCTTTGCCATCCAGCCTATCTTCAGTCCATTTTGTGTATCATATCTCTATGTTAACACGTTACATTGTGGATGAGTCTCTTGTGATCTCCATGGATTCAGTTGAGTTGAGCTAGATTTGACTTATGAGGAGCAATCAGTGGTCATTTTAGAAAGGCAGGTGAGGAAGTTGAGGACTAAGAAGATAGCTTCAGTGAAGGTCTAGTGGTGCTATAGGCCCATGAGTAAGGCTACTTGGGAGATAGAGACAAAGACAGATATGCGTGCCCGATTCCCTCAGCTTTTTTAGCCTTCAGGTGTGTTCCTTATCTCATAGGAGTATTGGAAATTTTTATTCTCTACTTGCATTTAGTTCCTCTTGTTAGGCACTTGTTGATACTCACCTTTTTTTCTACATGTATGTGTAGGTTACGAGCCCAGATCCAGTTGACGTTCCTATTTCCTTACGGATCGAGCTTGTGATAAATTGAGAGGTAGTTGCTTTTTGCTCTAGCCTACTCTCATAACTGCCAGACTTCTTTATTGGTTTCGTTCTATTCGAGAAACAAAGACTATTTGAGATTTGTATTATTTTCTTTCTGATTCTGTTATAATAGTGGATTGTACATGTGACACCAAACTTAGGATGATTTTAGTTTATGGTTATTGTATTATCGCTTTAGCTTTCGTATTTCTTGCTATTACCTATTTAGCGTGACTTTTTCAGTGTTATCAAGCCAATCATTTGTCTGATCCAACAATTCAAGAAGGAAAATAAGCCTAAATTTCAACAACAAAATTAATTTATCAAGCCAATTATTTGTCTAAAAAAAGAATCTCCAAGAGTAAAAAAAAAAAATCAGTGTTCACCGCTACTGCAATCTAATCAAAATCATTCATCTAATATAAGATTTTTATCATAAGAAAATAAAAACAAAATTGGGAAACAACTATTGAATGAGCGTACTTCAACAACAATAACATACCCAGTGGAATCCCACGAATGAGGTCTGGGGAGGGTAAATATAAACAGACCTTATCACTACCTCGTAGAGATAGAGAGATTGTTTCTGGAAAACAATGCACTTCAACACCAAAATGAAATTAATGAACAGAAATTAGTCATTTTTCAACACCAAAATGTTGTCCTTAATTGAGTTTAGTTAGAAAAATGATCCTAGTCATTCTTTGACTGTTTTTTAAGTCCACTTTGGCTAAAATCCCACCTTTGCACTAAATATACCTTTAATTGTACCCTTTGAGCATTTTCCCTTTTATTTGCAACCTTATTACAAGTTTTACCCTTTTTGAGACATTTCTGTTCTAGTCTATTCTCTTCTTAAACTTGAAATTGTAAAAATAGAGACTAAAGGTCAAATTTAGTGGTGTTATGATAGAATCATAGAGGGGGTGTCTATTGCATTAAAGCTTGATAAAAAAAATTTAAAAGAAAAAGGAAAACCTACTCATATAAGATGGTATATTTACAGTCTTTAAATGTAGTGTTTTATAATTACTATTAATGAAGGTTTAATTACGGCTCTTAACAGATTCGTATAAATTATATTTATATTTTATTAATTATCAGCATTAATTAAAATGTAAGAGAGAAAATAGGAACATGTATATTTTTTTTGTTCAAATATATTACTACAACTTAGGAATTTGATTATATGTTAATCTAATTTTTCTCCCTCCATATTTTTTTCTATAACCTCTCTCCATATTTTCAAAAAAATCTCCTTTCATCCAATTTTCAAGCAATATTTTAACATTCTTAATATATATTTCAACATGAAAAGTGTTTTTTTTTTTTTTTTGCTTAATATTGATCATGGAGGTCGATAAAATTCAGCAGATTTGTTTTAACATTTTTATAATATTTTTGTAGCATTAGCTTGTTTATTTCTTCTTTTTGTATCATTTTTTGATTTTTTTTTTTTACTCGTTTGAGTGTTTTTATAAATTTTTTTTGGTTGTTAAATTTTCATTTTTTGTAATTGATATAAATGCTGATGAAATTGTTTATTGAAAACGGAATCTTTTATTTAATTATTCTCTGCAACTTAGGTATAGATGTTAATTTTTATTTATTTATAATAAATATTCCTTCTAAATTAATTGTTGTTGACAAATTCTTCTATGCATTGTTGATTTTTATTTTTTGATATATTTTTATATCGTTAAATATAATTTATTTTTCTTTTTTTGTTGCACCATAGAAATGAAGTTATAGAGATTGAATTTTGGGTGAACTAGTGGAATCCATGTACATACACATTTTCGGTTGTAAATTGGTATAATTTTGATATCATATGCCAATTTTTAAATTAATATTAATTGCACCTTAATGTTATTTTATACTTATTGTATACGTAAGATGAATCTGTTTATATTGTTTATTGGACCATTAAAAATTATTTACGTATAGATTATATATTCAAATTATTGATTATAAGCTACTATGATTTTAGTATGAACATTGCATTTTTTGCATCAATATTTTGAGAGTGCAATATTCAAATAAAGTATCGGAACAATAAGGAAAGAAGTGGACACTATTGCAAGCAAACTTGGTGGACCAAATATGAAAAGAGAAGATGATTAGGATACTCTACGCTTTCAAAAGCACAAATCAAAATCAAGAGTGAATAAATAGACGTAGAAGACTATCGAAGTTAACTCATAAATTGTTTATTCTTTTTTATACTCTTACTTAATTTTTTGCAACTATTTCATGAAAACTTATTAATTTTATTTTTAATAATAAAATTATTTAATTAATTTAAATTTGTATGTACTACATTATTATTAAGTCTGGTTTTAAAATAGGTTTCAAACTTTTTGGCGTCTAAATTTTTTTTATACATTTTAAAAACACATATGAAACAGGTATTATCTATCAAATTATTGATACTTATTCATACATATTATATAACTGTTTTTGATGATTAACAAACTTTTGGTACAAGCTGAGCAGGTCACTATCAGGCTGAAAAGGTAAAAGAGACTGTGTGGACTATAGCTTGAAAAGTTTCTATGGTTGATGGAAAGTTGTCCTATATCGTACTGAAGGACCAACGATTTTTTACAGGTTTCCTCGTGTACATATAAAAGGAACTTTGTAAGAGACAAAAGGTGACTTTTTGGAGATTTAAGATTGCAAGCTTTCAAGACTAAAAGGTCTCTTTGTCACACTGTGAGATATTCGACATCAGCATTCAAGGGACCTCATAGATAGAGTCTATAGTTTTCTTTTAAATTTGTTGTTGTATTTTGCTTTATAATCTTGTAAAATTATTTTCTCAATTTGTAAAGGAAATATGATCACTAGAAGTTTTTATTGTTCTTGTCTGTTGGATTCTTAGTTAGCTGTGATTTTAGAATCCTTGTGTAGAAGTCTATATTCATCTAGTGTGATGGTTGTATAGGCTGCTGGTGTTTTTGTTGAAGCTCAAAATCTTGTAATAGTGTTATTGCAAGTGGGAAATGGAGAGGGATAGGGCAAATAAAGAGTTAGTTGCATTTGACTACGCTATTGTGATGCTTTTGAAAATTTTATGGGACAAGTTGTGATTGTTTCGAAATAGATTTTGAAATGTATTTCATTATGACTTTAATTTTTGAATCATGACAAATTTATCGTAGGAAGATCACTTGAAATAGGCACGCAAGGTCGAGATTTTAAAATAGAGAGGTCAAAACTTCTCCTGAAATGAAGATGAAGCCAAAACTTTATGATTCGGAAAGGTAAGGTGATTTGTTTGCTGAGACGATAAATCTAGAGGTACATTGGATATTGTTTATTGCTGGGATAAAAATTGAAAGGAATTGGGCTGATTTGATGCGTTCTTGGCCTTTTCTTTTCTTTATATTATTTTGAGCTTCTAACCTAATAACTAAATTAACAAGTATGAAGAATGTGACATTGATGATAAGAATAATAGTTATAGTACTAAAATAGTAGTGAAAAAGCTAATTTGATACATTATTAATTTGAAAGCTCAAAAATATAAATTTAAAAAATGAAGAATTAAAATTGAATATCAACAAACAAATGATACCTATAAAAAATAAGATGTTAAATTTCTTCAATTTCTAAGTGTGCATACATTAAATTATATGTTAGTATATATCATGATAAGTCAAATTTTACGTAATTATATATGAAATGAATAGAGTTGGGTTCAGCAATATCTGAGTAATTTGGGCATAAGTTTATGCCCACTCACTAAACCACTAATGTCGATCCCTTTGCTGGAGGATATGAAAAAGCTTCGGGGGACTATACAAAGAGTGCTTCTCCAAATGATAACGAGAATATTCCAACTCCTTAGTAGAAATTTGGATTGTCCAGAAAGAAAAACAAAAAGACAAAATGCAAATACCATACTGGACTCCCTTAGATTCCTGTAAGAGATCGATAGGGTTTTAGTCATAGAAGAGAATAACGTTCGCCCCTGTTTTGACTTTCTGAGAAGGATTTAAATAGTTAAATTTTCAAAAGTGAACAGCACGCTATCCTTTATAGTCCACATAGATCCATTTATAATATCACATAATGGTGAACGGGCTCATATTCACCATTTATACTTTTAAAATTTTAAGGGATTCAGTCTCAACATTAATTGATCCAATCAACTTATCATGAGAACAAGCAGTCTTGAAGTATCTTTTATTTCTTTAATATATGTCTAATAAGTAAACTCCAAGTTTACCATGACACGTGTCTTTTGCTTTAGTAAATTTCTGATTTACTATTACATGAACAAATTTCAAATTTATAGCTCAGAGAGTAATTTTCATATTTATTCAATAAGTCGTGATCCTATCACAATAAAATACATATTTGTATTGAGAACTTTTATTGAATACTATCACATTCAATTTAGCGAACGAATCTGTATCTGTAGCATTTATCAAAAAGTTCTCATTCTTTAAGAATGAAACACAATCATCTTATCATATTAATTTATGATAGCTTAGTACCTCATTCCATGTTCACGTGCATTATTCAATCACTTATCTTCTTTCAGATATTATACACTAGCATTCACTTTAGGAAATTGAGCATTTTTTATGAAACATATTTTATGATTTTTTTTATCAAAAGTACATTATTTTGCTTTTGTCATCATTATATCATTAATATGGTGCATTGAGACTTGGACCCAATGTCTTACTCATATAAAGATATCTTAGATTATGAATCAATGGGGTTGAACTCAATATCTTATTACCACAATGCTCAAAACTTTCACTTGATGTCTTACCCTTTTGGTGCAATAGATAAACTATTCAATCTTTCATAGCCATAGAACCATCACCAATCAAGTGATTTATCTTTCTTTCAAGGTGTACGAAGTAATCTGTTATACAGAATTGTGTGATGTCAATATGATTTTTAGAGATAAAACTTCAAAATTTTTTCTTTCTTCTTTAGTGATGCTTGTAAAACTCAACCAAGTGTTAGGAGTATAACACTCATATAAATAGTGGCCTTTTCCATCACATTAATAACACCTTTTTTGTGGTGATTTTTATTTGGTGAATGATTAACACTAGGAAAAGAATTTTGTTCTTGGCCATTATCGCGACCACGATCAGAACCGCGATCTTTTTCATGCCTAACATGGTGGGCATACACCTCATTCACTTCTGAAAAATGGTGTAAATCTAGTAGGTCCATTCTCATGATTTTTTATTAACAAATCATTATTTTGTTCAACCACGAGAAGATGAGAAATCAATTCAGAATATTTTTTGAAACCTTTTTCTCGATATTGTTGTTATAACAGCACACTCGAGGCATGAAAAGTGGAGTACATTTTTTTCATCATATCAATATCACTAATCATTTCTCCACACAGTTTCAATTGACAAGTGATTCTAAACATAGCAGAATTATACTCATGCATAGACTTAAAATTTTGTAGCCTCAGATTTATCCAATCATATCATATTTTTGGATGTATGACCATCTTCAAATGGTCATATCTTTCTTTTAGGCTTTTTCAAGAAAACAAGTGGATCCTTGATTGTGAAATATTCAATTTTTAGAATTTTATCAAGATGATGATACAAGAATATCATAGCTTTAGTACAGTCTTGTCTTGATACTTTATTTTTATCCTTAATAGCATCTCCAAGACACCTAGCATCCAACACCCATGAAGGATAGTTCTTGCCCAAACTATGAAGGGCTACCAACTGAAATTTCTTAAGGTTAGTCATATCAATAAAGAGAAAATAAATAAATAAATAATAAATTAGCCTTTAAACTTAACCTTCACTCTTTAAGACGGTAGAGTCTAGTGTGGATAACGTGTTATGAAAATATAAAGTAAGAGAAGAAGAAAGTAGGGAGAAGAGAGAAGACTTCTTGTTCCTATTGACTAGTATTTAGATGTATATTACAATGAAGGAAACCATTTTATATATAGAAAAAAAGAATGACTTGATCTCCAAGTAGGAAACTGACTTGGTCTTAAAATAGGATTCCTAACTCTTCAAACAATCTACATAATAAAAATTCACAATAACACAAATATGTTTATAACAAATTCAAATAAATGATAAGTAAAACATTCCTAATTTAATGGGAAACTAAATTTAATCAATAGCTCAATAATTAATATTTAATAAAGTATTCATTTTTTGAGTTTTAATTTAACTTTTTTCCCCACAAAATTGCTATAGCATGTAACAAATCTAATGCTATAACTTGCAAGAAAATTTTTATGTTAATACCCATAATAAAATATCTTATATTTATTATTTTAATAATTTTCTCTAAGAAAATGGATAAATGAAGAAAAAAAAAAAGTCATGAAAAATTTTGAAAAAGAAGGAAAGGAAGTAGATAAATTGAAATCCTCCAATAGTTGAAAATGGTTGCATGTGCGGCATCTAGAATTAAAATGAAAATTTGAAATGTGCATTGGTTTGAAACATGAAAAAAAGTTGGACAAGTTGGCAAATAAAGAATTGTATAGAGTTCAAAAAGGGAGTAGCCACTCTTATCTAAATTATATCTTACCCTTCCTCCTTCCTCAAATCTACACTACATGCGTAACAAAGTCCTTTGAGATTTCTATCCAAACGAAGATAAGTCAATGCTGATTGAAAATATAGGCACATATGATGTGGCATTTGTGTTCATGAGATATTCTATTTTGAGTGTACGTGAGTGATTGTGTTTTCTTATCCATAGTTTTTACATACCTTCTGAGTGTTTTAGGACATTTCTTTTCTTGCGAGGGAATAGAAGTTGATTGAATGGTGATCTTGAAATTTCCTAACTGAATCAAGTGATGAGCATGTCGAAGAGCTAATGAGTTGAATCATTTCTTGAGTTTGAGTTGTTGTCACTCGATGATTTTTTGTTCTAAAAAAATGTATCATGTGTATGAGGAATTTCTTTTAGTGAAAAGTTTGTGTGAGGACTATTTGTTAGTATCAAACAAAGTCATGATCATGAGCCTTATTTGGAATAGAAGTGCATTGTGTCTAACTAGTGTGCCTCTTGTGGTTTTGATTTTATTTTGCTTGAGGACAAGCAAAGTTCTTAAGTTGGGGATGTTGATGAGTTTAAGAATTGAACTTAAGATGAGCCTAAATTATATATATATCCTCAATGCATTATTATCCTTGAAAACTGATTAATTTGTGTTTGGTATGTGAGGTTAGATGATCAAGGATAGAATGAGGACAAATAAAGATGAAACAAGACAAAATGGGCGAAAAAGATGGATAGAAGTGCAATGCAGAAGCAAGGCTGAGCATCGCTGAATTGGTACACAAATCGCCTATAGTTATAGCTTTCAAACTCCAACAATACAGATCGCCGCCTATAAATAGCTTTCAAACTCCACGGCAATGTGCTAGGTCAATTATGGAATTGCAACTTGATGCACCATTGAATGTGTTCGATGGGTTTAATCGAGTTCAAACGTTTATAGAACCTAACACTAAAAATCTCAAGTTAAATCGGCTATAAATGGTATAATTCAGCATATCATCAAATCAAATGTGCAAGCCAACAAGCCGTGCCAGTATTGATCGAGGAAAACTCAAGAGCAAAAAGGTGATGAGGCAACCACTCGGTGCATCACCATCTGAGGTTAGCGAAGCCCAAATTACTTCACCGAGTTGTCACATATGGGATCCTGAGATTTTGAATTTTCAATACTATAAAAAGAAATTTTACAAGGAATTAAGTACACCTTTTTAATATTTTTACTTTGAGTTGTTCCTTACTTTTTCTAAGATAGAACCTTCTATCGTAGAGTGAATTTGAAATTGAAGAGTGAAAATATAGCAAGAGATTTATGAGAATTCACCTTTTCAGCAACCAATTTTTGATTTCTCGTTGTAATGGCTAAACTATTTGGTAATGTTCTTCTTCTCTTTGCTATGGGATGGGTAATGTAAATTGACATTAAATATATTGTGAGTCTTTGTTAATTAATGAATTTATGGTGAATTTGATCTTAGACTTAAATTCATAGATCAATGTTCACTTATACCCATCCCCGATCTAATTTCTCATCTACGTTTTAAATCCTTGTTCCAAGTTCCTTTAATTTTAACTCTATTCTACCTTTATTTCTATTAATTTTAAGAAGAATAATTTCCGTTACCCCAACCTACAAAGCACTAGTTCATGATTCCACTTTGTTTCCTAGAATTGATGTTTTACATTCTTTGTGGGATTGACCCCAACTCTATTGGGTTTATACTTTGATGACGATCTCCTACATCTAGAATCGTAGAAGGTATAGAATTAAGCAACATCAAGATCACGTGCTCCAAATTGCCATCATTTCTATCTTTTATTGTTGCCTTAATTATATTTGAAGACTTGTGATACCAGATTATGAAATACTTCATCATTATATTGCATTTCTTTTTGTTTGTGATCTGACCTCTCTTCTGAGAATCCCGTATGTGATTCTCTTTTCGACTTACACATTAAAATAAATTTTGAGATATATTTCATCATGATCTTAAATTTTGAATTGTTATAGAAAGATCACTTGAAATAGGCACACAAGCTCTAAATTTTAAAATAGGGAGGTCAATACTTTTCCTGAAATAAAGATGAAGCCAAAACTTTACGATTCAGGAAAAAGAAACAAAGGTGAGAAGGTGATTTGTTTGCTGAGAAGATAAACCTAGGGCTACATTGGATATTGTTTATTGTTGGGATAATTGTCCTTTTCTGTTTTTTTTTTTTAATCTATATTATTTTGAGCTTCTAACTTAATAATTAATACATTATACTTCCTCTGTCTCATTTTAATTAAATTTGTGAGACAATGCATACATATTAAAAAAAATATTCAAAGAAAATTTAAATCATACTTTCCACTATTATCCTTTGTGAAATCATAAATACGTAGTATAATTTATCTTTTAGAAAATATAAAACCCCAATAAATGAAAGGGCAAATATGGAAAAAATTTCAAACATTCATGTTGAACTTTGAACAATTCAACTATTTTGAACCTTGAAAAAAGTCTAAAAAATTCAACTAATTTGAGACGAAAGAGTACATTATTAAGAAGTATAATATATATTATAAGTATAATCTAAGCTTATTACTGTATATAGAATATTCCAGCTCCTTGCTAGAAATTTGGATTGTCCAGAAAGAAAGAAAAAAGGCGAAATGCAAATACCATATTGGACTCCCCTAGATTCTTGTAAGAGATCGATAGGGTTTTAGCCGTAGGAAAAAATAACGTTCACCCCTGCTTTGACTTTCTGAGAAGAACGTAAGTAGCTAAATTTTTAAAGGTGAACAACTATCCTGTCCTTTGTAGTATAGTAATAAAAGGCTTAAAGAAGAAGTCATTTGAGAGGGCCGACCACGATCTCATAGGCATCGCTTAATACTAGAATCGAGAATTGAAACATAGCATCTGAGGTTGCATTAATCGAGGATATACGACAGAAGAAATTGTTCTATTTCCAAACTTCATCTTCAAAAAGCGTAGATTTTTTTCTCGAATCACGTGTTTTTCTCCTCATAAGACTGAGAGAAATGAATAAATAAAAAATCAACAACAACAAAAAAAAAGAATCAAATCGCACCATCTCTGTTATTAATAGGTAAATGCCTCTTTTTTTCCTGAAGTTGTCAGAATTACTCGTAATAAGATATTGGCTACAATTGAAAAGGTCTTATCAATAAAATTTCCATTTATCCGTAATCTATGCATAGGTATGCTCTATCTCACCGATTGAATCTCTTGCGACTATGTCCTCCCCTTTTTCTCATAAGGTATCTTTTCTCCACGGCATAATTTTATTCTTACCTTCAGTTCTTTCCTTTGATTTCTTGTTTTTGGCTCAAGTCGTAGGTCCTTCAACCCTCAAAGCAATACGATATGCTCCTTCAATGTTGTTCAAAAAAGACAAATGCAATTCCTTGAACTCGAATATTGCCTTTTGCCTTGAAAATCTCAATCAAAAACCGTTCGCTTCTCCCTTCCTCTCCTATCTTTAAAGTGAGCAAGAAGACAGAAAGACCGCTAGATCTTTACTCAGTCATTGACCTAATAAGGTTATATTTTACAAGGCTAAAGCTTAGAGTTCCATAAAGTAAATGCAACAATTCCAAAAGCCAGAACTAGAGTTGTACGAGAGATACAAATTTTGTTTTAAGCATGATGCATGACCCTTTCTTTCCAATACTTGTTGAGCCATGGTCCCAAACGAACCTCTATTGATCTTGTTGGCAATAGTTGCTTCCGTGAAATCTTTAATTAAGTTGGGCTGAGACTGATTCATAACAATATGAAACTTAGGAAGGCACATTTGTTGAATAATCAAGTTTGCTTTAGGTGATGCAACCTCAAATTCTGTTACCTAAGTCTAATAAATATTGCAGATTTTTCCAAGAACCTGTGAGCATTGATTAACATTCTCACGAGCACCGGAGACTTGGCTAACAGAAGCTTGATAAGTTGCCTCTCCCGCATGCTTCTATTAGCTTAACTTCTGTTAGGTGTTGGAACATCACATCTGGAAGAGCTTCCACTTTAAGACAATCTATAGTGTGATCAATATTGTACATCATCTAAGAAAGACATAAAAACTCAACTACATAAGCTTATTGATGATTTGAGTATAAACAGAAGAAAGCCACGCATAAAAAAAGACGAAAAAGAGGGGAAACAAAAAAAAAGAACCTGAATTTTCAGATATTGTAAAATTGGGAAGCTTCTTAACAAGCAAAGAGCAGACAGAATCTCATCTCTGCCAAGATAAATACACATGCAAAGATGTTTGACATACGGCATATCAAGGGTAAGCTTTGTTGGTATGTTTTGGCCTGTAGCAAGGGCCTAGGAAGAACAAGCCAAAAATCAGGATGACTTGAAGGCCAAATAATGTGTAACTACTGAAAAAGACATAGAATGATTTATGAAGCAACCTTTACTAAGTAATCCAAGTGAAGATGCTCCAGATCAGAACAAGACTCAAAAAAGTTTGATGTTAAAAAATTAGCCACATCAAACTCTTTCCAGTCCTTGCGATAATGCCTGGGAGAGAGTTTTGCTAAATGAGGCACACATTTTAAGCAGATGGTTGCCATATCGCCTGTGAAGTCACAAGATCTCAGCACCAATTGCTCAAGCAACATGCAATGAGAGATTAAACTTTCAAGCAACTTGGAAGAAATCATAACATCATGTAGTTCTAGGCTAATTAACCCATCAAATCCTTTGAAGTCTAGTGGAAGAAGTAATAAACAGCAATTTTGGAGAAGCAGATGCCTCAACTTCAAAGATGTGAAAAATGAAGAAGGCAATTCGAATCGTCTTGGAAGTCTAAGAACAAGATGGTGAATGCTTTTTTCAGAGAGGAAAGATAATAAGTTGTCAATACGAGGACGTCTTCCCCAATACTGACTCCCGGATGATGAATGATAATGTTGTGGATAGTTGTTGTAAAGTTACTCGTAAGGTCCTTAGTAGCTCTCCAAACTTTTTAATCACGTGTAAGGTATTGAATCAAGCACCAGCTGGGGAAGTCTACACCACTTATATCTCCATTCCTTGGACAAAATGCTTGTGCACATAGCATAACAATCTCATCAATTACATTATCAGGGAGTATGCTGAGTAAATCATGCGATCCATCATAATTTGTCTGTAAAACATAAACAACAGAAAATCACATTGTCAAATTATTGTGATTTGTGCAACCCTAATTTGTCAAGTATTTCAACACCAAACGAAATTTCACCAATACTTTCTTCGTAAAACATAAAAAAAGGATACGATAAAAAAAAAATGAAGAATATCCAAAAGTAAAAAAAAAATATCAGTGTTCACATTGTTAAATTATGAAGCCGTAAGTGTAATATAAATAAAATAAGTCATATAATCCAAGAATTCATGAACAGAAACAACAAATAAATCCAAGAATTATCAAAAATACGCTTTAATCCCAGAATTTGCGTAACCCTAAAATTGGCTAATTGAATGTATTTGAACATCAAAATGAAATTCGTCTATAAAATGAAAAAAATGTGCCATCGATTTCAGTGTCCCATGCGATGCCCTTTCCTGGTCAATTCGAGATGCTCGACTGGTGCATAGTAGACGCATTTGACCTGTAAGCATCATTCTTCAAGTTGATTCCTTATGCCTTTGTTTCACCATTTTTGCATTATTTTCCTTTTCAGCACCTGGTGTTATTTCTCTACATCTGTGGAAATGAGTTGCGCCTGACCCCATCTCAAAGTATTTCTGCCACACCCCATCCCTTAAACATGTTTTTTGTACATAAATCTCTTTTTGCTGAATCACGTTTTTATCTGTTGTGGCAAACCTGTGTACATTAACTGTATGTTTTGTTTGCTTAACCCGCACATGTATAAATAGGCTTGGTACTGATCCTTAGGGATGGAATTTGTGGCTTCTCCATGTTTAAAAGCTTCCTGGCAAAGATGGGTAATTTCATAAAATTAAAATATTGCAACTTCTCTTCATGATTGAATGCCACATTTGCTAAATGATCTGCAAGCTGATTACCCTCTCTGAATGTATGATAGTTTAAGTATTACACACACCCTCTCAATAATTTAGGCATGGAGCTCAAAAAAAAAAGATATGATTTAGGTATTTTTTTTATATTTAATTCAAATATTTTCTTAAATTTTATATCAAGTGAAAATATGTCAATCAAATTAAAATGGAGGAAACAATATTTTATACCATGTTATCAACCCGAAATTCTAATCAACTACTTATCTCTCCTAAGCCAAGTCGTGTAAGCTTGTGTTTGGACATGTTATACGAAGTCATGATTTCAAATCAACTTTGGACGTACGATTCAAGATCATAATTTCTCAAACTCTACCAAATAACAAGTCACAGTAACACATATTTACTATTTGAGAAAATCGCAAGTAATTGGGGTTTTTTGAGCTTTTTTCTGCTCTCGAGCATCTCCACTTGAATCACGAATGTACTTGATTTCCATAGATGTTTACTCTCTTTGGGGCTCTGAATCATTCTGTATTCTGTTCCTAGTTCTTGGCTGCAGGAACAGGTCATGAATTACCAACAAGGCTTTCCCTTTTGTGTCAAACTTCTTTGCCTTTGGCTGAAATTGAGTTAGTTATGGTATCATATGCTCTTTGCTTGATAATAAGCTTCCCATATTTACAATGCTTGGAAACTGAGAATTTTTCATACTTTGGAACCTGAATAAGTCCAGAGAGTTGGATCTTTGATAATCTCTCTTAGATGGAGATTTTGATATTCCATCTATGGACTTTGAGTACTGTAGAATATGACACTAAATTCAAGATTTCACAAGAAAGACATTCTACTATTCAAATTGCAATAGGTTGAGCTAAATGACTGCCACCCACGCACATTAAAATAATTTTGTAAAGGAAAAAAGGTCATATGGCAATCTAGGCAATGGAAAAACAAATAAAATTCATGCTAGTATCAAATCTCCATGGCCCTACCTTACGAACATAAAGTGTAATGTGCACTCCTTCAGAGGAGTACTTACGTAAGCGGCAAAGAATCACGTGTTTTAGGGAGTAATTAACTGGACTAACACAGAATTCTCACAACTATCAGGAAAGCAAATTTGTTAGTCCAAAACCTCCTAGTCAAGGGAGGAGTGCAGCATTGTATTAACAACAAGACTAAAAAGAGACCCATGAAATAAAACAACTGCACATAGGAAAGTTATATTTACTACCATCTCCTCTGCAAAATAGACCAGAACAGTCGTTGCAATCAACCTCTCCTTGGTTGGCGTCAATTTTGACGAATGATATTTCTCTCATCCCATATTGGGCAAGAGCATGTTGGTTTCTTGTTCTTCCATTCAGCTCCACACGTGTAACAGAACTCGTGACCACATCTGGGAAAATAAACATGTTAGGTACTCGCCCTCAAACTTTAGCTCTTACAACATGAAGTTCAGCCACAATTTGCATGACAATGGTAAGAAGTGAACCAGGTTATTTAACATAGTTTCAGGCCAAAAATTACAGCATATACCCAACTCACATGACCTCACTGCCCAAATAAAGGAAAGAAAAAGGCAAGAGTACACATATCCAGAGGTGGCAGGCTTATAAAGAAAATATTGTCCGGCAAAAGACGAGCAAAGAAACAACAAAATTTGCTCAAAGAAACAATATATGTGAATGTTATAGAATCACCTTCTGCCACAAATGAAATAAAGAGACTCTAATTCCCTTGGACTCTGTTAGAGATTCCTAGATCCTTTAATTTCACGAGATAAATACACAGTTGCAAGAAACTTCAAAACAACCCTAGAGAAAAGGATCACCTAATTACCTCGATATTTAACATCTAATAAGTTTTTTACTCTTTTAGTTTCTGGTCCATAGGTGGGATTCAGTCCTAAAACTGCTACTTTTGACCTCATTTAGCGATTCCAGAGGATTCTACTTATAGTTACATGGTTTCTGGGACTTGGGAAGGACTCATATAGTCAGGATCACCAACTGATTTATTTCCTATTTGTACTTTTCTCTGTACAAGTTTGTTAGCAGGCTGCATTATTCTTCACACTAAGTAGAGTACAAGTCCTCAAACCAATATATCACGTACACTTCAGGCAGAGATCAAAGGCTTTGGAAGTACTAAAGCATAGAGAAGAGGTGCTCCATCATCTAAAGGGACATAGCATTCAGGTCCTCTCTATCGCCTTTCCGGTCTTACTGAAGAGTTACTTCAGAAGCCTTCGTTTGATACTTTCCAGATCCTTTTTTCTTAACAAGAGTGGTATTTAGATCAATTTGCGCAAGAAACGACTAACTCCCTAGGTACCTAGTGTCTCTCACAAACACACAGATGAGAAAAATTCATCTAGAGGCTTTTGCTTCTGACAGGATTTAAACTTCAATCTCCCATGGTCCATTCTGCCTCTGACAGGATTTAAACTTCAATCTCCCATGGTCCATTCTATCCTCTTCATTGACCGCTACCCTAATACAATGTTTGGTTGCACAATGCAAACATGGCATATCTAATCCATGGATAACCTAATCCATCATATGTGTTCTTATATAATATCAAGGATATCAAGAGATTACTAATACCGGGTTTAGTAATCCTTGGATAAGAATGAAAATGACTTAACTACCCTTTAAAATAAAGGCTTACAATTTTTTGAATAAATTAGTTTAGAATATGTGAGTTGAACATATACATTGCGTCAATTCATATAAAAAGACAAGACAAATAATCTATTTATACAAAATTATTTAATGATACTTTACATGCAACTTTTTTAACAAATAGTGAAAATAAATATAGGAGTATGTAAGACCAAATTTGAATTGAATTTAAAATAAGAAGTAGCATCAATTACTCATGCCACTCCTACGGTAGTAGTGGTTTTATTTTGCCAAAAAATTACAACAATTTATATTAACATTATATTTTTATCATATATTTTACTCTAATTATATATTCTAGGATTATATTCCTTAATCTTTAAAATATTTTTCTCTTATCATATATTTTAGAAATCTTTAATATTTACCTCTATTTATATATTTTAGGACTCCTCAACTTTTAACTGTATTTTTCTCTTATCATATATTTTTGGACTCCTTAATTTTAAAAGACATTTTTCTCTTATTATATATTTTAGGACCCCTTAATTTAAATATTATAAAGATAATCAAATAATAATTTAAGAAAAGTATTAATAACAATTTTATCTATTATAATATCAATGAACGATAAAATTATGTCAAGTTAAATGAATATTTCTAAGAACATGCATATTTTAATATAGTACAAATAGATAAGGATTATGATTATTTTTTTTAAAGGGAGTATGATTTTTTTAAAAGAAAAATAACAAACATGGTGACAAAATTGCTTTTGCTCTAGCTAGTTAGAAGGCTATAAAAATAATATTATCCGGCAATTATCTACATGAAATATAAACTTCCATAATAGTTCAAGGGTATAATTAGAAAAAAGTTTTTGTTGGAGTTTTAAACCAAACACAACATTAGATGAAAAACAAATGAACCAAACACTTGACAAAAAATAATCTTTGTAAGTATATTCTTTTGCTTCTACCATGGCAAGCCTTAAGCCTTTCTCTTGTGTGCTTGCAGAAGCAGCCACTGTTGCTGTTGGGGTGTGTTACTAATCCCTGCACTATTAATCCATGCATTACTAATCCCTGCATTATCCATCTTTGTACCAAGCAGCCCCTTAGATCAATAAGTATTTAAGGCCTTTCTAAAATGCAATAAAACAAAGATTATAAAGATGAAAGATGCTAGTCATGCCAGTTGAGTGACTGTTAAGTCTCACGCTCTCCTCTTTTTTGGAGGTTAATATAATTATTCTAACACATATCACCCTTACCAGCATCATGTTCTTTCCTCAATATCATTCCTAATCTATTTACTTTCCTTCCCTCAAGACACTTGAAGGCTGCCACTTTAAAAGGCTTTACCTTCCAGCAGATCCAGCCAAAAACAGAAATACACCTACCAAATCACTATAACTCTCTTTTACAAAATGGTCACTGACAACAAACCAGTACACCAACATAACTGAGGCAATCCATCTTTCATAGCAGAGGATACAGGAAGGATTATGGCAAAAGGAATATTTTCTTTGTCAAAATAAAACCAATATGCAGCATGATATGCTTATTGTACTGTCAACTTAAAAAGTTATCCCTGTTTAGTGCACCCCCCTTTAAAGAGATACTTTTTCCATTCTCCAGTGGCATAAATGAGAAGAACTTGCAAAATGTTTAATAGTTCTGTCATGAAAAGCAGATTGTAACTGACTTGTAATTCAAACCATTTAAACACGACAACTTCACCAAAAACTATGACTACTCCAAATGGGGTAATGGAGCAAAAACTTCCAATGAAAGAATTGCTACATCATTTCGTTCTTTTTTTATTTTTGGTAAATATATGGTCGACTCCTCCTTTTCCTAGTCAAACAACAAATTCCATGATTAAAACTAGGAATTTCATCAATAACCTCAATATATGATGTTTTGATTCAACTAACCAACTTAATAGCAAATACAACCACATGTTTTGCATTGTTCATGACAACATGGTAGTTGTTTAAGCTACAAGAATAACATTCTTATCAACAGCTTATAGTTTATTGGCTTAAAGCAGCACTAATCAGTCAAGCAGGCAATTCTTAATACGTTGGGGGATAATTGACAATTAAGTCAGACAAGCAATCAAAAACGTGCACTTAGGACACAAAAATATGAATCCTCTGAGCAGGTTCCTACCAATCATTAACAGTATCTAAACCTAAATATCTAAGGAAAACGACAGCAGTGCATGCTACAATTTATCTTCTTTAGATAATTACTTATATTTTTCCTTTCAAAAGAGAAAATTAGAGGATGAACTATAGTCATGCTTGTAAGTTGTAACATCTAAAGATCTTGTAAACCATTCCAAAAAGTCATCAATTATCTATTACCTAATGAAAATGATGTTTAACTCCAACACGCAACAGGGATGTAAGAAGGAAGGAGAAGTAAAGGACCTGCAGTAAATATGATAGCAACCTTCCGCAAGGGATACCATATGGTTGCACTTAACACACTGACGCCAACGACTTTGTGTAACAAGAGACTTGAGCTTTGGGTCGTCTACACACTGGTAAGGGTTTTGTCTTCTATAGTCAGAGCAAGTCATGTTGAGATGCCAAGGAACTTTGCAATTGATACAGAATCTGTGGTGACATTTCATGCACGTTCTTGCCGCAGCTTGGGCAGAAATTTCGAACTCAGCTTTTGACATCAATGTTCCACACTTAGGATTGGGGCAGTAAATCTTTTCTGTGACAGGAATTGTAGTTTCTTTCACACGCTCACTCATCAAATCATATAGCTTGTGTGTCAAGAACTTTTTGCAGTTATCTAGTTTCAACTCCGATTTGCATCCATCATGAGGACATTCAGGAAACATTCCTTGAAGGAGCTTAACTTCCACATGTTTATTCATACAGGAAAAGCAGTAATAATGCAGGCAACCATTAATCAAAAATATATGATCTGTATCAGTGTCCTGCAGACAAATAGCACAACTCTCGGTGATGCTCTTTCTCTTTCGAGTAGCTTCGGATGGTTGCTTAACCTGAGAGACTATCGCATCACTTGCAAGTTTAATTGCAAAGTTGACAGTGTTTGGTTCCACAACAAATGGTATACAATCAGCAAATTTTCTTAAACCAGAATTTGCCTGTTCAACAAGCGCAGCAACATTACCCTTCCCAGGATGCAACGTGCCGCTAACCTGCATAAACATAGATCAATCGTAGTGACAAACCTACGATGGGACTTGTACAATATAAATAAGCTCTACAGGTTCAAAAATGACAAAATAGCCTCAACATGTGTTCTTCAGCTAGTACAGGAATAGAAGAATACATTTATACCATATGCTATCCTCCAAGATAAAATTTGACAAGACACAAGAATATACTACTACATTTATTAAGACAATGCACTTGGGTCAAAGAAGTTATTCTCATTGAGCTAAAATGTTCTACCCCAGTCCCTTTTCCTAATTTTGAAGGATCACTATTCTCTAAAATATGAAATTTAAGAACAAAGAAACCTTTTCTTTTTCTTTATTCTTTTTGAACAAATTCGCTCACACAAACCTATTTTGCTCTTCCATGTGTCAAAGTTTCAGTAGGTTATTGAATTATAAATTCTAATGACAATATAGGAAACATCTAAAAACTGTTCTAGATTTTGTTTTTGTGCTTCTATATGTTCTTAAGAAGTCCTCTTCTCATTAGCTAGCTTTATGAGTTGAGTTAGGCCCAAGGTTCGTTAACACAACATCAGAGTCACTCGTCCATGCTCCAGATATAAGCCTGGGACGCGAAGTGGGGTGTTAAGTCCACATAGGTGGGATGAGGAGAATTTGGACTCTCTTAATGAACTAGATTTGAAAGCATAAGAATATCTAATTACATTGTTGTAGTTCAAGAATCAAGGGGTCTCACATATTGCAAGATTGTTCGACTATCTAAGAAGAAATTAACCCTTTTCAAACCCAGCATTGTAGCAACATCAAGCCCTTCAATCAGTGCTTTCAGCTCTACAATTTCATCAGTCAAGACGACTTCGGCGCTTTTAACCAAACCCTTACTCACTTCAAACACCAATATACCAATCGGGTCACAAACAGCAACTCCAATTCCAGCGATTTCTTTTCCCCTCACATTAACCCCAACTATCTCTTCATCAGCATCTTCTCCCATCAAACCCTTCACATAAACCCTAAAACACTCCCCACTTTGCATCGCCGCCACGCCTCCCTTGGACGAACCTTCACCATAAGGCCTCTGCAACTGATCCCCGGTCTTCTTCCACTGATCCTCCGGCACGCTCTGTATCTCCCGTGCAAATGCCTGATCATGAATTCGACGGTTGAGATCGTCTTCGACTTTCCACATCTCCGATTTAACTTTTTTACAATCACGGGCTTGCTGCTCGTACTTCAACAATTCCTCACCGAAAAGATGAGAAACAGTGTTCTTTGGGATGACGTCTTCATCGTAAAAAGTGAGTCTTGAACTGGAGGCAGCATTTTTGGGTAGAGAGTTGATCATAGCCTCTTCCATTTGGAGTTGAAAGGCGAAGACGAGATCGTCTTCAGCGGCTTCAGCAACGGCAATTTCACGGCTCTGTTCGTTCAGTAGGGCGAGGAGATCATCGTTAACTTCCATAGCTTATTTTCTTCGGAGCTTTCGGGAACTGTGATAGGCTCTTTTATTCTTCGCTGTGGAATTTATGAAAGGGAATAGAGTATGAAACAAGGCTCCGTACGTATCAAGAATGTTTCAGGGATTACAATTCCAGCCCGGAGGAATCTCATCACTCTGCTATTTGTTTCGCCAGAGAATTTCTTTTATATTAGGAGAACTAGATATTAGACAACACATTTTTTATTTATTTTTTTTTTTTTTGTATATTCTAAATTTTTAAGCTGTTAATTACTGTAACTTATAATATATTTTATATTATTTTTAAATAATATATGTTAATTATTTTATTTAGGTATTGCACATGCATATAAAAAATTTATAGTTAATTAAAATTTGAATTTAATTTTTAAATTACTAAATAGCTGAAGTAGCTAGAAAATTAATTTATATTGATATAAAATTGAAAAAAGTACTTTGATATATGTAAGATATCTGATCAACTGGTCAGGACATGCTAATTACACAATATTTATTTCACATAAAATTTAATAAAAATATCCTCACAGATATATTTTATACTTGGAACATAATACATATTTTTACATCCACCTAACACAAGGGTACGTCAAATTGATGAGTAGAAATTTGAACTTTTTCTTAAAAAAAATTGTATGAATTATTCATAATAATAATTACAATAACGGGAAAAAAGTATTGTTGACATCGAATTTTTACACTCCACATCACAAATTACCCGATTTATTTAATTTTAACAATTTTTAAAATATTTGTCTATTTTATCCTTATTTTAAAAAAAAAATTAATTACCGCGCGTGGGGTCCACGCGCCCCAATCTCTTTTTTCTTTCTCACTCACACGCCTCACCATCTTCTTCTTCTTCAAAAGAAGAAAGAAAAAAACAGAAAAACCAGAGACCCCCAAAACCAAGAACCAAAAATCAAAGCCAGACGACCCCCCGACCAACCCGACACCCACTCTCCGACGTTCTTCCACCCGCGCACGCCCCTCACCATCCCGAGAAAGCCTGGCAAACCCAACGTTCGACCACAACCTCGAAAACCTGAAAGTTGCGGCGCTTCGTGCGTTTCTCGTCGAGAATCTCACCCACGCGTAGCATCGAGCTCCGTCTGCCCAATTTACCCCTCTGTTTTTCCCAATTTGAAACCCTAATTCATCCCCTATAAATTCTCATGTTCTTCGTCGAAAAAAAAAAGAAGAAGGGGAGACAGCAGTGGTCAAGAATTCAAAACCCTAAAAAGCTCACTCAATCTCTCCATAGCAGTCTTTATTTCAAATCTTGATAGTCCATAGACCCTCGATCGGGATTCTCAAAAATTCGTTCAATTTCGAGGGTCTTGAAACCGTAAATCCTTGTCGAGAAAGAACTCTTCAGTGGTGGAGAGGCCCCGTCAAGCTCGTTGTCCCAGTTCGCTGCTCCGATACAGGTAACGACCTCGTCTCACTCTCTTTCATCTCGTCTAAGCTTATATATTGTAGTGAAAATGTGAATCCTGTGGCTCTATCGAAGTTGTCATGTTTGCATTTGTTTGTTTTGGCTGAGCTTGCTATGTTGTGACGAGTCGATGTCTGGGTGTTGTCGTTTGGTCGTCAAGATGTTTCTGAGGTTACGTTGTGATGTTATCCCGAATTAGCCGTAGAATTCGTATTTCTTGATAAATGTTGTGTTCTAGATGGCTTTAAGTCTTCCTGGTTGAACTACTGTGATACTTTACTGTTAATCGACTGATAGGTTCTCCGGGTCATAGAATCGTATTGAGTGCTTCATTCATGTTTTCCGTACAGTTCATGTTTGTTTGCCTGATTTTTTTGGAATTTTTAATGGAATGGTGTTCTAAAATTCTCACTGCACCTTTAAGATTCGAATTAAGTCCTTTGACGTAGTTTTCAAGCCTAAGAGTTTCCTTAAAATGAGAAGAGGTTAGCCAGGAAATAAGGCGAAACAGAGAGTTTGGGATTTTCTTTTAAAGGTTGTCCCATTCTATTGCGCCATTGATTTTTTCTCCACTATCAAAGAACCAGCAGCCCTTTTCATGAAGTAAACCTGGAAAAAACCCAAATGGATTTAACATGTGTATGCCTTTCTTGTGTTTGTGTGTTTTATGGCGTTGACGAAATTTACATAGAGAGGCAGTGATGATGATGTTTCTATTCCTGGGCTAACCAATTTGGGCATTGAGATTCTATTCCAGATTTGATATTAGAGGGGGTGTAAATGGGTCTGTGACTTCTGTTCATGCTGTCTTTATTGAGACAAGTTTGTTTCCTTAGATATTATATCATGTCTTCAAGTCTTTGTTTCGGTAACATTTCCCCTTTCTTTTCTCCAAAAAATTGTTTACTGTTTTCTCAAAAAATGTTCATTTATCTTGGCATCCAAAGTTTGCAATCAACCTTTCCCTTTCAGTGGACCATCCTACTTTATGCTTTTGACTAATTTTCAATAGAATAAGTCTCTGTACAATGTGTTGAATTTAAGTCCTATGTGAAGTGGTATAAGTAGTTATGGTACGGTTGTATTCTTTAATGTGGTTAATCATATGTCATTTGTTAGTTTGACTATTCGAGGTCATTAGGAATTATATGGGTATGATATTGGTAGCCTTTATATGAATGTATGAATTATTTTGCATTCAGCTAGTTACTTCCATCCTTTTAACATTCAGTGATTATGTTATACTGAATCTCACTCTCTTTAACCATATAGGTTAAGTTGATGTTATTTCATCCTTCATTAATCTTTTGCCTTAGTTCTTATCATGATTGTTCAGTAAATTATCTCTAATTTTTATTTTTTTTTTTCTTGTCTTTGCATGAACTACAATTTTGGGGTTCTTTTGAACCCCATCTTGCATTTCCTTGGGTCAAGGAGGCCTAAGTTTCCTTCCCGCCGAGTCAGCCCATTCTCTCTTCGATTTGGAGAACGTTTTACAGGATTTAAAAGTCAAAATGAAGGCTGATATACAAGTTTTGAAGGCTGAAATCAGCGAATATACATTGATATACATCCAGTGTATACAGCAGAGAAATAGGGCCACAAGGCCCAAGCAACAGCAGGTTTAAAGGGCTAAGCAGGCCCAAACTTAAACTGGGCAGATTTTGAATTTGGGCCTGCCAAGCCCAATTTCGTTATTTTGCTTATAATATTTGCTATTATTTGATACTAATTTTAACATTATTTGTATTATTATTATTTGTTAATCTAATTGTTTCCCCAACACTGTCTCCATTTATGTTAATTAATAATTCTTGAAATTAAATCATTTTCTCAAAATTAAAATCATTTTGGAATGTTAGTTAATTTTAAGCTTAGTCAAATCTTGTGCAAAAATTGATCTATTCTTTCGAAATTAATACATGTTTTCAAATTCCGTCATTCTTTCAAATTTTAGTCAATTTATTTCAAATTTAGTCAATTATTCCAAATTAAATCAAATTCTTTCCAATTTAATCAAGTCCTTCAACTTTAGTCAACATTTTCAAAATTAGTCAATTTTTTTAAATTAACTATTTTAAATTCAGTCAACTATTTTAAATTCAGTTAATATTTTCAAAATCAACCAAATATTTTTCAAAAGTTAGTCAACTCTTAATCGTCGGTCAATCGCATGTTAGCGGCTATTTTGAGTGATTAATTTCTTCTCAAAGTGGAAATTGAACCTTTACCCATTTTCTCTAAAATTTTAAAGCTTTTCTATTAGGTTTTAAAGTTTATTTTTGGTTTTCTAATTATTCTTAAAATTAGGTGGCGACTCTGTTTTCTTTTAATTTTCGAAAATTTGATTCGTGCTTAAATTAATTGAGTACCGAATCTCATTTCCGAAAAGGATCGGTCATTTTTCGGGATAACAAGTGTATTGCACTAATGAGCAGTTTCCATGTCCAATGTTGGAGTTGTTCTGTCTTTCAATGTGTCATCTTCTTAAGTTAAAAGAGCATTGCGTAAAGCAATTCCAAGATAAAAGATTCGTCTAGTTGCGTAGTAGATACTTGAACAATCCTTGTATAATGTCCCGAAGCAATAAAGTCAAATTCTACCCCGGGAAAAAAAGTTAACTGAACTTCACATTTCAAGTTCAATGTAAACCAGTGCATGAATCCAAAATTGTACACAAACATGTGAGGTTAGCCATCTTCTGACAATAACTATATATGATACTTGATATAAAACCTTCAGCTAGTTACATTAACTGATGAAAATTTTCTTCCATCTTTATTCATTTATTCAATGTCTTTCAGAAATAACTTTCCCGTTTTCACAAGGCAGGGTAAGGTTTGCATACACCACCCTCCACAAAATCCACTTGTGCTTATTCACTCTAGGATGCAGTTGGTCTTAAGTGAAGCTACTGGCGTGTCTTTTTTCCAAGAAAAATATTAAGGAGATGTAGACATCTTTCCGGGGCTCTATAACACAATCTCAATCTTTGCTAGAGTTCTATAAGACTATTCTGTTCTAAACTCTAACTAATCTTTTTATATGGAATAACATATTCTCTTGAAGAGGCATCCCAAAATCTCATAACTCTTCGATATTCATAAAGAGATAAAACATTCAATTTTGCCTTTGTCAAAGCAGTCCCACATTCTTAGAGATCAAATATATAATAAGGAGGTCCAAAATCATTCAATTTTCAAGAAATATGCTAGAAATCCTCAAATTGCCAAGAAATTTTAAAGAGAGAATCAAAAAAGGAACAAAATTGTACTCACGAGCCACAAATAATCATCGAGAAAGTCTCTATTTTGTTATATTTTATTTGAGATTGCAAAATTTGTTAGAAAACAAAAGGCAAAAACTAAATGTGACCTTCATTTAATTTTTTGGCTATAATTCAGTAAGGAGACAACTTACAACCTAGCAGGTTACCATATGAAAATACGCCCAAATTGGAGGAATAGAACAAACCAACCATAGAAATAAAAATACTCAAATTCAATGTAGTAATATTGAAAATAAAATTGGGTAAAAGAAGTAGGTACATTGACAAGATTCAAACTAGCATATTTCAGAAGTTTCATGATCATCCTGTTAACAACAGATTATTGGGACCTCCAAAGCACAGGAAAATTTGAAATAGGACTAATCAAAATCGAAGATGGATCAAAAAATAAAGCAGATTACAGCAGTTTTGAAAACACAAAGAAATAATTTCGAGCAAACCACACCCAGATGAAACTGAACCAATCAAAGAAAACACTTTTGAATCTACCTTCAATTTTGAGCAAAATAAAGATGATACAAAAAAAAAAAAACTAAAAATACAATATTAAGGAGGTTTACCTGGAGTGGGAAAGAACAAGTCTTTTAGTGAGAGATTGTGAAATCAAAAGTTTGAAAGATGAAAATAGTGTACAATCTAATGTGTTCATGAAGGCAAAAGCGATGATATTTGAAAAATGAAAAGAAAGTACAGGTTGAAGTGTTTGCTAAAAACAAATGGATATGGTTAACATGCGTTTAAAAGATGAAAATGTCCTTAAATTTGAAACAAAGCTTTTCTGATATAAGAGAAAAATAAGACAGGAGTCATAGCGTTGATCATACCACTTTTTTTTAATCTACTTCAAGCGAAAATGAACTTACCTCATTTACGATGAGCCTCCTGTCAACATCCTAGATAAGAATACCTTGTTACCTAACAATTCATCCAACTTATCGTAAGAACCATGTCGCATACCCATAGCAGTAGCTCTATCAAAACGTCCAAAGTCCTCCTTGACCAATGTCCCCATCTTTTTCTCCTCGTCCCTATATGAACGAAAAAATAGAGATTCGAAAAATTCACAATCAAGTGATGACTGATTCATAATAACAGAATCCTCTTGATTGTATCCAGAATAACAGGAGATGGCAACAATTGCATTGATGTCGACAGGTAGTTGCCTAAAATGCAAGTGTTCCATGGCTCGTGTTACGATAAGAGGCTTCTGAGGGTAATAAAATACATAAGCCAATATGTCCTGCCACAAGAAAAAATTGTCACCTTGACATATTAATAAAGAGACTATCAAATATTGCGGAGAGAAATAAATACAACCACGCTACCTACCATTCAAAAATGGTAGTTGGTGACATAAATTCCCATGGCTTGCTTACCCATAAATTTGACAAGAGAAATCACAATCAAAACATGACTCTGATTATAATCAGAAAACATAATAATTGATGCACAAAAATTCAATATAAGTGATGGATGAATTTTGTAGTGAGTATAAGTATCACAGGATTAAGGTGCACTTGCACAAGATCCTGGAAACATTAACATATAGTTTCAATATCTCAACATAAATCATCAGAAACGGTTAGAATTGGAAGGACCTCTGTCGACTTCTCACATTTATTATCATGATAATCATTGTTGTTTCTTCCTATTCGTACTCAATGTATCCCTTAGCCACCAAATCATGTCAGCATCCTTTTCAGGTGATTCCTGAAAAATGAACATTAAACATGTAACTACCTAAAAAATAGAGAGAAGTTCAAAGTTCCAAGCTAACTTGAGTGTGATCAAAGCAACAAAAGATAGCAATGAAGGGGGCAAGGGAGCAATTAGCATACCCGTTTTTACAATGTTTAAATATCTTTCTTCTTGATTAGTAGTCTTTGCCTTTTCGCAATAACAATGGACGACTGCACCTACCATAGTCAATACAAATTCGAAGTTCTTTCATATGGATATCACGAACCACCCCAACTTCAGTATTGACGGCAACTTGCATAAAAAAAAAAAAACAAAGGCACCAATGCAAAATAACCAAGAAAATATAGTGATAATATTTATAAGACCATTGGAATTCAAAAAATGAAGGAGGCTAGCAATCCGATTTTATAACTAGTTGGCACATTTGAATAATAAAAAGAAGTTCTTTTTCTAATCCTATTTAGATTCTGCCGGGTGAATACAATCAAACAGAATTCAATTCTAATATAAAATTTTCAATTAAAAAATAAAGTAAAAAAGATACAAAATCAAAAATAATTATCACTAAAGGTGAATTCTGTTAATTTGGCTGTATTTTTTAATAGTTGGACTAAAAAGTTGCGAATCAACTAATTCGGTAAGATTTTTTGCAACATATCCTGCATAAAATAAGGATTTGCAATAGTCATAAGTCTTCTTTGTCGCTCATCCCTTTGAATTATTTTTCCTCCTCTTAGTTATGGGGACTTTGAAAAATTAAACATTTAGCTTCAAAGTTATTGAAATTTGAAGAGACCTTTGGTTTTGTTATTTTTTCAGCCTGTTTTGACCTCAATTTTGTACGTTCATGTCACTGGTTGATTAATATGAGAGAAAAAGAATGTCAGTAATTCAACTCGCAAATATATTTTTAAGATAATCATCTTACATCGCGATGTTATGTACCAAATTTTTCAATATCCTTCTGTTCGATATTTTTATTTTGCCTTAAACTTGATCATAAACACCATGTCATTAACTTAACTTCTATACACTTTACTTTTGTGGTCGATTTTAAACAATCCAATCACTCGCTCATCACTTTGCGTCCTAGATAACCTACTAAGGGAGCAAAACAACATTCACACAAACAAAATTAGGGAAAAACAAATAAGCATATGTATTTATATCAGCACACATACAAGCCTAATTTGAAGTTGATATTCTATATTTATATATGCTTCAAATTCTATACTAAATTAATATGAAGCATTTGTAGGTTCCAATGACTGTTAAATTCAAATGGGAAATTGCTCTCATTATGTCATATTAACAGAGCAAAAACAGAAGGGTGCGAAAATTGTTCTGCCCTCACCAGAAAATAGGAGGGAAAATAGCTCAGGGATCAGTAAAGAGATGAAGTTGTTTACATCGTTAAACTAAATATTATTAGGGATGAACAAACAGTGTGTATCTCAAATAATTTATGAGTAATTTCAATTTAATATATTCGAGATACGTATATCTAAACACATCAAATATCCTCGAATCTACAACAAAGTGGTAGAAAATGTCTACAGCCACGGTCTATTATCTCAATTTCCCTAAAACTACCCCTAATAACACAGATGCATAAAAAGCAAGCCACCCAGAAGAAACTGAGACTATAGGGTTTGAGGAATTTGCTGAAATAGTCGATTGTACAAAGACAGTACTGGTTTCAAGAAATTCCAAGAAATCGATAGGAAGACTAATTACTGATTCATTTTCTTGTTGTTTTGATGATGTTTGAGAATAGGGGCTTTTTGTTCTTCTGTTCTCTGAAAATTTACACTATTATTTATCCCCAATTTAGATTTAGTGATGCAAAAATAGAAATTGAAAAATAAAATTTAAGATTAAAAATTAAAATAACGAATTATCGGTAGAAAGCAAAAAGTTGTAGTAGCAGTTGAAGGAAATGGAGGAGAAAGAGTTGAAGAGGTATTTTTTTCTTCCATAGATGAAAGTAATGGTGAAATCTGCCTATACATGACACCTACATAACCACCGGGAGGAAAATAATATTAGAGTTGTAATTGAAATGACGAAAATACCCTTAATCAATAATAAAAATGCCCAAAAGCAGGCATGTTGATACCAAAGACATGACTCTCTCTTCTAATATAAGAATAATAGTACTAAAGAAAGAAAGAAAGAAAGAAATGAGAAATCTTTCCTGTGAGGGGTGGGCGTTCAGTTCTTCGATTTGGTTTTAGCAAATTTCTATTCGGTTCTTCGATTTTTGATTTTAAAAAAGTGTGCACCATACTCCGCACCATACTAGATCGGTTCGATTTGATTTTTTCAACTTTGATTCGATTTATTTTGATATTTTTAAAATAATTTTTCGATGTAAATTAAAAATAAAATAAAAACGATTAAACAAAAAACAAAATTAAATCAATTAATTTGTAGGCTTGTAGCACACTATTTGCACTGCATGTGCCGTCGTTGACACTCATCCTCACTCGTCATGCCGTCAGCCCATCACTTGTCAGTCACTCATCGTCACTCGTCACTCGTCATTCATCGCTGCCCGTTTGATAGTGAAAGTGTGAAACTGAAAAAATAAAAAGGCTCCAAAAGTAAGTTTTCAGAAAAGTAAAAAAAAAAGTTTTAGGTTGGGCTTGGGTTAAAGTATATTTGGCATGAGTAATTGGGTTGGGCTTGAGTTAAAGTATATATTAAAATATTAATAATCTATATTTCTATTATATAGAAAAGCCAATGAGAAGACGACCAATGATATTTTAATAATTTTAACTTCATTTAAGGGCAAATAGTAATTATATAATTAATTGATCAAAATAAAAATCTAGAAGAATCCCTACATGTCTTTACTTTTGTTACGGGTCCATAAGAATATTTTTGTAGTAGTGTTAGAATGAAAAGTTTCAATTAGTTAACTTCATGCAAATAATAATAAATGCTAAGCATGCTTGGACATATTTTAGAAAGAAAATTTTGAACTAATTTAAAATAAAATGTATTTGAATAGTTGATTTTTTGCTCCTAAAAATGCTTTTAAGGATTATTGCGTAAACATAATTTTGATATTAAGTTACACAATATGACCAGTACTAAAATTCGTATCTTGATTATTAAAATAGTCTTAAAAATAATGTATCGATATTTTTTATTTAATTTAAAGAAAATGTCAAATTTAGCGACTGAAAGAGAAAATAATGTTTGACTATCAAGAAATTAATAATTTGATAATTAATATTAATATCAAAACAAAATAAGAACTATTTCTACTTGTTGACGAAAATATGTGAAATGTGTTAATTCATAATCTAACAGACTTCTCTACTTCTCTGTGCATAGAATCTTTTGGAATTCAGCTTTCTCAAGTCTGATTGTAAATAATGCATTTATATCATATGAATATTTGAAATAAATAATAAAATATTATATTAAATTTGTTTACTAAAACAAATGTGAACTTATTGGGCCCAGCATGGGCCTTAGATTATCTAGTATGTAATAAAGAAGAAAACTTTTCATGTGATTAAGCCAAATGGCAAACTATGAAAAAGCCATTTGCAAATTTTTAAGACAAAGCCAATATACTTTGTAATAAAAGTTTTAAATTGAAAGATTAAAAGTGTCACGCCCGGGAGGGTACCATAGTTGTAACAGGCACTCAGAGACTATTGTTAGTCCCCAAACGAATCACTTGGCCTCATCACATTCATTCATTCATTCATATATTCTACTAATCAGCGGAAGACATAAGGGAATAAATGTGCACATCATCATCTAGTCTCAAAATAAGATTATAATAAAAGGCTAGTAGGAAGGACGAGCTCACAATCTTACATCAACATTCGACTCTAGTCTATGAAGCCTTTATCACTATCAGGTGGTGCCAATGACAAATTCATGGCTACCTCAATCAAAATAAAGCTAAGCAAATCTGACTCTAAAACAAGATTAAAATAAAGTAATGAATCCTCCAAAGTAGGGGAGGCTCATCAATCAGCTGAACATCTCAAATCCTCAACGATGCGCCTGTTGACGATCTCTAAATCTTGTATCTACATCATGAAACGATTCAGTCCTAGAGGGGAACGTCAGTATATGGAATGTACTGGTATGTAAAGTAGCTGAATGAAATCGAAACAGGTAGAATAGTGTGGAAATAACATCAACTCAACTCAAATGGCTCAACTCATCTCAACTTAGTAAAACATGCAAGTTTAAAGTAAATCATGCTCTTTAGAATATACATTTGAAAAGAAAGAATGACTCCTTTAGAAATCTCATGCTCAATCAATGTTGCTTGGGAGTTTCTCTTAACCAACACATATCCTATCCCACCACCTTTAAGTTAGATGGTGCACAACAAATTAGCATCATTGTCATGTCTGTCCTAAACTTGCCACGGTAAAGAACGTAGTAACTTTATCTCTCTCTCCCTCTTGGATCCAAAGAGAATGTCCAACTTTTGGGACAAGAGTCGCTAGAACGTGCTGCACGACTATCCTATGCTGGCAAACACAGTTCTGGGGTGACACTCCAACTCGGTGCTTAATAATACTCCCAAAACTAAAATATGCACCACTCATCAATCAAACCACTCCTCTTTAAGACTCATATCAACTATCACCATCATCTATCAATGAAATTATTATGAGAAAAAATATTTACATTATCATCAATATGTACTCAAAGCATCATTTATACTCAATGCTCAATTCAATCAGAACTCATTAAAATGTCAACTGTCTTCTTATAAAAAAAAACTCATGCTTCAAAAATCTCTACATATCATCAAAACTCTTTCTCAAATCATTATTCATGCTCAAAAATTATATTCATGAAAATCCAATAAAATACGCTAAAAGAAATTATCAGTGTTTAAAATACTCAATATGACCATCAAATCTTAGTTTTCAAAATAATGCATAAAAGCAACCATAGTCCTCAATTAGGGTTCATTGGGTTGAAAGAATTCTCTTTGAATCTTGAATTCTTGACTTAGACTCTTTAAAATTCTTGATAAAAAACCATAATTCTTGAAGAAGAAGAGTCAAGAAATCCCTTTCTTGGGATTCTTGAATTCATTTTCTTGAAACCCTAGGTTATGATTTAAAACCCTATTAGAGATTCATGAATAGATGAGGAAATTAGGGTTGGGTAGATTGAAATTTATGAAGAATAACTTACCTTGAGGAGGAATCTTGAAAGCTAATCCTAACTTGATGACTTCGTTGATGATTCTTGAGCGTTTATATTTAGAAATGAAGGAGAGAGTTTTTGATTTTGAAAATTGATGTTTTATGTGTTTTAGGACCTTAAATAGACCCCAAAGATTTAGAAGTGAAGGGAGAGTAGTTTTAATTATGAAAACTAACATTTTATGCATTTTGGGACATTAAATAGACCTCCAAAAGATTTTAGGATAAAAGTAACCTCAAAATAAAAAGAAACAAAATATCATTAGCTTATCCAATAAGGATCCGCATTTGGTCAGAGACGCGCTCCAGGCACAGGACCTTTAGACAACTCTACACTCCTTCACTAAAATGGTCATAACTTTCTATTCCAAACTCTGATTAAGGCAAAATTAGATGCGTTAGAAAACTAATTCAAATATCTTCAATTTGATATATTATGGGTCACCTAAAACATTATATTTTAGGAGATATGGTCATTTGAAGTTGACCCTTCTATCAACTCATACGAAAACTTAGTCGATAGAAATTCTTTGGACTTAACTTGATGTAAAAGATCCCTTATTAATCTAAATGACATCTAGTATACTTTTAATACTTAGAGATTGATCCGAAAATATATACACAACCTAAAAGTCATTGGTACACCTACCTAATATACTTTAAATACTTAGGAATTGCCCTAGCACATATATACAACCTACAAGTCATTAGTTCACTTAACTTTTATAAAATTTTACATTAGAACTACGACCTCATATCATCTCCAATTCTGTTTCCACACTAAAAAATTGACTATAACATTTATGCTCAATTAAGAATTATCAATTAAAATCCTATATCATATGAATGATGGTTCAATCTTAGCTAAAAAAAAAGGGGTGCTACAAAAAGTATTTAAATTTAAATATATTAAACTTTTAAAATAAATCAATTAGCTTAAAGTAGATATCCATGGTCGAAGAGTTCTAAATGAACTCTTATTATTTCATGCATTTATCTTTTCAGATATTATAAAATATAATAGAATATATTTAATTTAGATATGAAATAAAAGATAGGAATATAATAATAAAAATAATACTAATAATTAAATAATTATAATCTTTCAATTTTATCTATATGCTTTAGCTTTATCTGAATGATTACTACTACTACTATTACTACTGTATATTATTATTATTATTATTATTATTATTATTATTATTATTATTATTATTATTATTATTATTATTATTATTACTATTATAAAAAATAATAATTAAAATTAAAATAATATACATATATTTTCTTAAAAGAGTCCAATCTCTATATATCCTTTCAACCTTATCAACAATCTGCTCTAACTTTATTTGAAAATTTTTCACATTTTTTATATTATATATTTAAAATAACTAGCTAACTAACTAACCAACTAAAATAATGCTAATAGTAAAACTAATAATAATAGCAGTAACAGTAATAAAAATAAATAAATTAATTAACAATAACAATAATAATAGAAAAATAACAAATAGACAAAAAAAAAAAAGATAAACAAGTAAAGAGGAGAAAAGAACGTAGACATGAAAATGAAAAGCTTCATTTTATTTAAAATATTCCTCTCAATTCAAATATGTATCGCACAAGAAAAATCTTCATTGTATTTAAAAAAATAAGGATAAGAAAGAATAATAAAAAGTTCTTCTTTTAAAAATTGATATATATTTAAATTTGAATTTAAATAAAATTTGAGTAAAAGTAGAGTTCTAACCTCTTAACTGTTCTCATATACACTCCTACAATTATATTATTGACACTTAATTTTGGTCCAATATTTTTTTAAAAAAATTATTTTTATGTTGATATTTTAAAATTATTTTTGGCTGATTTTAGATTAGTTTCGATAATTGCTTTTATTTTTATAATATTAAAATTTTAATTAATTTAATTTTAAATTTTAACGCAGTATGATAATTTTTTTTCTTATTCAAATATAATATAGACGTATGTCCAATTGACCCACCACTTGAACCCATTATTTGTGTAGCCCATTAGATTTTTGACACAAAAGATGTACATAATTAGGTGTGAATAAATAATATTTAGAGGAGAATTTAATAATTTTAAATTTTTTTGGGGGTTTTACTATTCATTTTCTTCTCCGGCGAAGAGTTCGCCGGAGCTCCGGCAGCCTCTCTCCACCATCGCCTCACCAAGCCGTCACTCCCTTCTCCTCTTCTCCCCACCAGCGACATCACCCAAACCAACATCTCCCTCGGTTCCGCCTCTCTCCTCTCCCACCAGAACCCTTTTTCTCCATCGAACCCACCACAGACAGCCACCGTCGACCCCTCTCCGTTTCTCGCCGGAAAACGCCGCCTAGAACGCCACCCAAACCTCCGCTCAACACGACCCATTTTCAACCCTAAATCAGTCTGTCAAACACCACCCAAAAGCATCCCTGAACTAACCCCGAAATCGGTTTGATTCGATTTTTCGGTTTGCATCGATTTTTATCCAAACCGTAAACACCCCTATTTGTAAATGATTAAGAAATTTCATTTCTATTTTATTTCTTTGCTAGAAAAATGTGGTAAATACAACAATTATTTTAAATGGACCTTTTGTAACACCCTGCAAAATTACCAAAATACTCCTAGAAGAGAGATGTGCATATAATGCATTTTTCCATGCTACGATGGTAAATTTGAGGCTGGATTTGCAATCAGCATGAATAATTGAGTAGGAAAGTGGTATCGATTGATTTTTAGAGCAATCGGATCACAAAATAATTTTTCGATGCGATGATGTAAAAGATCTCTTATGACTCTAAATCATACCTAATATACTTTAAATACTTAGGAATTGCCCTAGCACATATATACAACCTACAAGTCATTAGTTCCAAAGGCGCAATGCACCTCCATCGTGAACCAACACTTATTTTTTTAAGAAAATTTTCTTATGGGATTAGAAATCTCGTTCGGAGAATTTTTGGCGAAAAATGCAAAAATTATACCCAGTTCGCGTAGCGAAACCAACGTCCCGAGATAGACTTTTTTTATTTTGTGAGGAGTATTCTAGACCTTTCCAAACCCCCCTTGGACTTAATATATGATCAAAATAGGTCATTTTAAGTATTATAACCTATTCTAAGTCCCCTTTTAAGTCCTTGAAAAAGACTAGGGCTTGAGAGAAGAGAAGATGAACGTGAGATTGAAGAATTCAAGAGAAAATTTTTAAGGTTGATTGGTAAAACTTCACACCAGATATGTAAGGCTAAATTAAAAGCATGAGATTATCCTCCCATGTGCCCCATAGATGGTCGTAGAAAAGTTGAAAGTCTAATGAGTCTACATACATAATTCTTGAATGGTTTCTTAAAGATTTTCTTGAAAATTATATTAATTACATGTATTTTCATATGTTGATGATCATCATACACTTATCTTTCTTGAATTTCATATTTTCATGAGATATTGCATAACCCTATATGATAATTTTGAAAGCTTGTATGAATGAACTTAGGGATTGAGTCTAGAGCCTTGATTTGAGAAAGTCGATTGTGATTATGATGTTAGAACGATGAAGAATTTGGCAGAACTTGATAGTACCATGAGTCTCCATAAATGAACCATAATGATTTGTTTATTCGATTGTTTGCTAATGATTGTTCTAAGCCTTGAGCGATTGATTGAGAAGACTGATTGAATGATGAGTGCCTTCATGAGACTGACTTTGGGATGATTTGATTGAGATGTTCGATTGTGTTGATTGTCTTATGAGCATTGAGTCTTGGGAGAAGTATCGAGCACCGAAATAGTAAGAGTTAATCCAACTCGTATTTGTCAAACTACGTAGCTAAGCATAGGTGAGGATTAAGACTATCACATTACATTATGTTAAGGTTCCCTCTTGATAGAGTTCCTGAAACAATAGAGGACTTGTTTGATTTGCTGATGGTCCCTAGTGATTTGATTCATTCCCTACTTGACAAGTACTGACCGGCTGTGGCAACAATGTTGGCTTGTTGTACAATCACTGGCTAATAAGGATTATTGTCGGATAAGAGGAACTCCCAAAAAGTTCCCACTTTGAGCACTCCAAGTCGAGATGAGATGAGATGAGTTAAGTTAAGTTGAGTTCCATTGATGTCACGACCCAAGTCTAGGGCATAGACGTGACACGACAAATGGAAACCCGAAGGGACCCAAACAAGCCTCTTAGCATATCAATTACACATCCTTGATCACGAAAGTAAAGCAAAAACAACAAGAATATAAGCAAGGAAAAAAAAGACATTGGGGAAGTCTTGATATTTATAGAGCATAAAGAGTCAAAACTCAAAGCATAGATACATCAATTGTTCCAACAACACCTCTAAATATAGGTTAGGCGGGGGCCAAGATACTTTCTGGGTTCACCCTCATAGTATCAAAATCAACATAGAGAAATAACATAAGCAAGAGTAGCATACCTAGTGTCTCCGAACTTGAGGACTCACCAAAAGCTTATCTTCAAGATGCCAAAACTAGCCACGTGGAGGATGGTCGTGAGGAGCTCCGTCACTCCCTTCACTCACCAAAAGCTTATCTTCAAGATGCCAAAACTAGCCACGTGGAGGATGGTCGTGAGGAGCTCCAATTCCTACATGGTAACATCACGTAGGCATATAGTATGCGTTAGTATGTTTGAATGTACTAAGTATATAGGATACAATGCCACAAGACATAGGCCAATATAGCCAAAATGCATAGTAATAGGCAATAGATAAGTATAATATCAATATGACATGTATGATTAATTCTTGAAGTAAAATATGCTTATAAATCATATAACTTGAGAATATAGATTACATGTGTAGGAAGAGACCAACATCATAGACCAAGCAAACTAGTACTTGGAATCCAAGGCATATTACCCCCTTGGAAGTTGATTAAGGTATCTACCCCTCAATTGGTAGATGGGCTTAGCACCCTCCCCCCCAATCAAAGTGGCCAAGGTATATATCCCTCAACATGGTAGATGGGCATAGAACCCCATCAAAGTAGTCAAGGTATATACCTCTCAACATGGTAGATGGGCATAGCCCCCCCCTCCGCCCTCCCCCACCATCAAAGTGGTCAAGGCATATCACCCCCTCAACAAGGTGTGGTCAACTTGCAACACTATAGATACTTTTCATGAATTCAATACATACATACAATCCTTTCATCATCATAAAGTAACTTAACCCATAAATCATCGAATAGACCATCAACAACTCAAGAATCCTTAACAAGACATTTTATCAAACACTTGGCGGGTGTGTAATGCTAGTTCAAAATCATGCAATTCAAGAGGGAAATCACGTGAGAAAATTCAATGTAAATCAACCCACCAACATATAGTAAAACCCTCATGCAAGATAGTTCAAAATCCATATCAAACCTCATAATAAATTATAGTTTCATAGCTCAAAATATGCATAGTCATAATAGACAAAACATCTCATAGTATAAGCTTGAAATAGGTAGATATGTGTTAGAATCAATATTTCATAAAATTCCAACATAATTTGTAATCATAGCTCATAATAAATAATACCCATAAGTAATACAACTTGAAAACGTGTAAGTTTCATAAAGGGAAGGTTGGACACAATGGGTGAAAGGACCCAATGGTTGAAAACCACATACCTCAAATTTGAGAATTTCCTTGATAAAGATTTGAATGAAAAGTTAAAGCTTGAATGAAGTGCCTGAGATCCCGAAATCAAGCTTGGGACACTTGAATTTAGATAAAATATTTGATTAAGTGTTAGAGAGAGTTTTAAGAGTGTTCTGAACAATATAAAGTTGAAAAATGGCTAAGTATAAGTGTTTTCACGCATAGGAGGGCATGAGGCCAAAACCCCAAGGCCTTAGGCCAAAACAGAAAAAATAAGAAAGTCACAACACTGCTCCGCAACAAGTCCGCACCACAGAGCCAACATGGACACACACTAGAAATTAAAAAGTTGGCAAAAATGAAATTTCGCTACGGGTCCTCTAAAATAGAGGTCATAACCATTTCCTACTCAATTTTGTCCCATGATCAAGAATATGAAGTCAAATTTATGATATCACGCATGGATTTTGAGATATATGGAAATTACGATTATGGACATTTCTAAAGCACATTTTTGAGGCGTTTCAAAAGCGTATGCAATATACAGTCTCCAAGAAGCGAAAACTCAGACCCAAATGTCAAAGACACGTACATAAGAGAGGTAATCATGAAGAATTCAGCCGACAAGAATGCAACAAATACACTTAAACATCATTTTCAAAAACCTCAACATGAATGTCAAAAATCACCATAAGCTTTGTCAACATAGACATGAATGTATTCAAATGACATAAGGGCTGAAAATTAAGACTTGAAATCATATAATGGAACTTAAATTAGTACCTTAGGCTTGAGTAGAGAGGAAAAGATATAAATATCACTTTTGTATGTCCACCTCGGCTTCCTGCCCATAACATCTAACTCATAGGTCTCCTTACAAATCCTCCTCAATACTCTATAAGGACCCATGAACCTTGGGCTCAATTTATCCTTCTTCCCAAATCGAACCACACCCTTCATGGGTGAGACTTTCAAGTAAACCCAATCACCAACCTTAAATTCGAGATCTCTCCTTCTCACTTCGGAATATGACTTTTGTCTACTTTGGCCTATTTTCATTTTCTCCCTTATCAACCTCACCTTCTTCACGACTTTCATGACCGAATCCCCTAACAAAACCATCTACCCCACCTCAAATCATCCAATCGGGGATCTACACCGCCTACCATCAAGGACTTAAAAAGGAACCATACCAATGCTTAAATGATAACTATTGTTGTAAGCAAACTCAATGAGTGGAAGATGTTCATCCCAACTTGTCACGACCCAAAAATGAACGTGATGACACTCGTCCTATCCCACCAAGACAAGTTAGCCAAAAATCTAATTATAATAATAAAACGCGGAAGGATAATACAAAGTGAATTTTTATTGCGGATAATAAGTCAACTGAATTAAAATCCTCCAAAACCTGGTTGTCACGTGCACAAGCCTCTAATGTGTTGCAATAGATTTGAAAGAAAAATATAAGTCTCAAATGATATTGCCTCTAAAGTAGACAAGATCATAAATAGGAGGGTGAGGCTCACTAAGATGACAAATAACTAACTCACTAATCTCCACAGAAAGCCTTGGATAAAAAGAGAAAGAGAGAGTATCACAAAGATTTGAGCACCTAATCTAAAATAATATAGAAGCAAGGGGTGAGTACCAACCACACTGTACCCAACAAGTCAACTAACAAAATAAGGCAAGTCCAATAGAATACACAAACTCCTCTCATCCCAACTGACGTCCACAACTATAACCAACATAGAAACAACCCAGCCCAGCAACACATAATACACAATAAAGATAGTTTTGACAATACCACAATTAAAAATCACAAGCCACAACTCATAAAGGATAACATAGTCAATCACAGGAATAACATCATGTCACACAAGAATATGCAAGGATGAGATGTAATGCAACACCACGAAATGATATACTTCAAATGTCAAGTCATCTCTAAATCGTATATACACAATACCTCATGGGAATACGTCGAGGGTTTGTGACACATGGGGGACTCGCGAGGTCCATATACCGACACAGACAGTCTCTACGTGTATGAATGAACGATCTTAATGCACTATCATAAAATTAACCATCCCCAGTACGGACGATCTCCACGCGCCTAACTT
>DF359141.1:5377-16500 GCA_000787875.1 Solanum virginianum
TTGTGTCCTAAGAATTATTGTGCAGTTTTCTTGTTAATTAAGAGGCTTTTCTCTTCTTGGTTGGTTGTATTATGAAGAAAGACATATGTATTTAAAAAAGGTTAGTTTGGTAGTGATGTAACCAAGTTGTTTCACCACTGTTATAGTCCACAAAGATAGAGTTTTATAGGATATCTTAGTTGTACTTTTAAAAAAAACTTGTGAGCTAAAAATTTGGAATTGTTGTGTCACGACCCCCACCTAATTTGGGAGTATTTGTGGGCTATTGTAAGACTGGTTTTATATGTAAAAAGATGTGTGAAATAGTTTGGTTAAAGTTGGAACAGTTTTAGAATTATCGGCGTTGAAATGTAGCGAAGAGATGTAACATTATACTGCCCATTTGTATATTGTGTAGAATTATTATGTGTTCTATTTTGTGGGTTGTTATAAGGCTATTATGACACTAAACAAGCTGCACATGATGTGTATATGATAATGTGTATTAGAAGTATTATTTGGCATGAACCATAGATCCCTCCTTGGTACATAAAGGCACTTACCAATTCCACCTCAATTATTGATTATGCCTCAACTCTTTCACATGTTCATGTTCTCCCATACATAGTCACCTTCAAATATGCATATATACTTGAATATTAAGATAGACAGAATCATTCTAGCAAATAAAGTACATGTGTTGTTCTACCTCTTATGCATTTCATTATTTGTGTAACATACCATTTTCATTGTCATATTATCTTGTATGGTTATCTACATCTCATATGCTGTTATAAAGTACATGATCCCACAATATAATAAAAGGTGGTCTCTTATCCAACACGAGTGCATATTTTTATTTGAGTAGTTACCTCATATATAGTATTTCCTGCCTTACATACTCAGTACACTATCTCGTACTAACGTCCCTTACGGGGGACCTGTATTTCATATTGCAGGTATAGGTGTTAGTAGATCTCCTTAGTAAGATTACAGGATATTCAGCTGCTGTTACCAAGCTCCAAGTTGCTTCGGAGCTTTGTGTGTCTAGAGTTGTATTTTTATATTGTGTATTAGTCGAGGCGGGGCCTGTCCCGAACCTTATTAGATATTGTTCCTTATCTAGAGGCTTTGTGGACTATGTAAATTAAAGTGTGGTCATACGTTGTACTTTAGACAATGAGTCCCCAATGTCTTAGTCATATCCATTGCATTTAAGGCTTGTTATTTCTGGTTTCTCTCTAAAAAGCCTGTTGAAATGTATAAATCCCCTATAATGTGTATAGATAATGCATAGATATAGGGTTGTTCTCTTGAGCCTTATTGGCAATGGGTGTCGGTCCGCCTTAAAGATATTTGGGGTGTGACAAGGACAGGGTAAGCTAGTGCGGTAAGTTTATGAGGATTCTAGACTGAATTACTCAGGGTTAGATAAGGTGCCCGGATTAGATAAGGAGATAGACATACATAGACTATGATGGACCACATAGCAACTGGGCAAGTATGCCCCTTAGCATAATTCGTGAGTTTTATGCAGCGTATCTAGCTACACTCTATTGAGGGCTAACGAAGAATAAGAAGCTGATTTGGCAGGGTACCCTCAAAATTTTTGAGATTGTGATTATTGATGCATTCATTCATTTTTAAGTATTTGGCAATGTTTGTTCTAATAGAGTAAAGGTAAGCTGAGGCTTGAAGCATGACCTGTGAGTCTATATCTCGGAGGAGACTATTCGATGGATCCTGTTTGTGCGCACTTATAGAGTTCCTCAGTCTACCATAGAGTATAATGGATACATTAATAAGATGAGGAGACCGGTGACAGGGAAGGACATTAGGGCAAAGTTAAAGCTTCTTTAGTAGATTGCCAGCCAGATTTGTGAGGAGGGTTTCGAGCCAACGTGGGGTCACAAACCACGCAGATCCGATAGTAAAAGCCTACCTCTCCTTTCGGGGAAAGTTTTAGTGGTCCATTATTCATTGGCGTATCAAGCCTACTTTCACGGATAATGTGATTACCTTGGAGCAGTGTGTTATTAGCTAGAATTCTAGTTGATTATGAGATAGACTAGGCCTGGATCATCTCGGAGTAGATCCACGAGTCAACTATCCTGACAAACACCTCACTACCATTTCTTATTGTTATTCATCGTTTATGCAGTGTAGTGGGTGTTCAATCGACCCCCACCAGGACCAACACATATAGGCCACACGCACCATGGATCCCAACCTGATTAATACTGACGAGAACCCGGTAGCCTTACCACGACCAGCTCCTCCAATAATTCCAGAGCCATTCCTGGTAGAGGCTTAAACTCAAGATACACCTCCAGCTGTTACCAGCACTACTAACCAGCTATTGAGATCGAGTCCACACCATCCTCCAGTATGCCAGCACCAGCAGTATCTACATTACAGGTTGATTTTATTATATTTGTTGTTGCTTTTCAGGCACTATTACGCAGGGTAGCTACGGCGAAGTCTAAGCTTCAAGCTTTAGCAGCAAGTCAGAACTTAGGTTAACCAGACCATGAGGGACTCTGAGGAGATGATGAAGGCATTCACCCATGCATTGGTAGATGAGAGAGTTAGACCGGTAGATGCCCGAGTAGATGGTTTTGAGGCGAGAGTCCAATAGAGACTTGAGGGCACTAGGCTTACTAACATGAGCATGGTGACTAAGGAGTCGGTCAAGTTCAAGGTTGACTATTATAGATGTTAGCAGCCCCTATTGCAGTCCTAGAGATAGTATCGGCAGGTGATGAGGTATTTGACTGGCTAGCTAACCGTCTGCACACTCATGGGAAGAGGCCCCTCGAGATGAATGATCCAGAGTTGAGCCAAAAGAGGCCTAGACCTGATGATCTAGCAGCCTCGGTGGAGGATTCAATACCAGAGGAGGTGGTGCAGGAGTAGATCTTGTTGGTGGCCAATAGGGAGCAGCAATATTCACATGGAGAGGGTAGTTCACATACAAGTGCGACCCAGATTGCTGAGGAGGAGATGGTGACCCAGGACCCTGCTGACCAGCCAGAGAATGGTGCTTGATGCAACATGATGTTTGACTCTTTTTGCCCCAGTTCTTATTTTGTCATTATTTATACTTTGTCTGTTGTTAGACAATCTTTTTATTATGTTAGTTTTTGGATTTGTTTAAATATTTTTATGTTGAATGTTGTTTTTACTTATATTTTAGATGTTAGATTTTGGTTTTTAATGTATGTTTATATATATATATATATATATATATATATATATATATTATCATGTTTGTTTTATATATATACACACACACACACACATATATATGTATATACACACACACACATATATATATATATATATATATATATATATATATATTATCATGTTTGGTTTTCATTCTTGTCTTTACTTTAAGGACAAAGTATTCTATTTTGGTGGAGTGTGGGAAGTTATGGATTAAGGTGAAGTTTGAGTAGCCTCGAGACCTTAACTTCTCCCATTTGTTATCCCAAGGTTTTCTTGCCGTGATTCTTTTTCCTTGTGGATGTTTAATTTTCTGTTGAACCAACATATTTAGGTAGTGTAGATAATGTGTAAATTTATAGTAGTATTATCTGTTAGCATATACAGTCTTTAAATGTTTTTTAAATGATTTGAAAAATTAGGTACCCTCAAAATTTTTGAGATTGTGATTATTGATGCATTCATTCATTTTTAAGTATTTGGCAATGTTTGTTCTAATAGAGTAAAGGTAAGCTGAGGCTTGAAGCATGACCTGTGAGTCTATACTTGATTGTGGGTGCAATGTCATGTGTGTTGTGAGCTTATTTTGCTCTATTCATGCATCATGTATGGACTCAGAACTTGCCTTGTTACTCTAAAATTGGTTTGTTGATGTGGTTGATTTGGAAAGGATCTTAGGCCTTTGTTCTTTGAGTGAACTCATTTTTAGCCTAAATGACCTACCAAATGAGTAAGTGAATCCCTTGTTCCAAATTTTTGAACTTCTCATGTACCCATTCTTTCTTGACACCTTACTAGCTTAACCTTGTTTGATGAAATACCTTGATATTGGCCCTGGTCTATCCTTGAACATGTGAACCTTAATTGAAGCTAAAAGCCTAAGTTGAGAGTGGCTACAAATTATGGCCCTAGTTTGGGGAATAGATATTGTGTACTTCACGTCAGGCTAAAAGCCTAAGTTGAGGATGGCCTTTATTATGGTAAAGTAATAAAAATGAAGTGGTTACTTGGAAAATAAAGAAAGAAATGAAAAATCATGAACCGAGTGAATAAAAAGAAAGGAAAGGTGCTTTGAGTTGAGAAAAATTAGCAAAAATGAGTTCATAAATAAGGCACAACTAAAAATAGAAAGAAAGTACTCAAAATCATGAGCCAAGTGAAGAAAAAAGAAAAGAAAAGTCCTTGAGTTGAGAAAAAGTAGCAAAAATTGAGTTCAGAAATAAAGCACAGCTGAAAATAGAAAGAAAACACTCGAGAAAAGTTTGAAACAGGAGAATAAGGGTGGATTTAATGAAAAAGGTTGGGTTATGAAAGCAAAAGTGTTGGTAAACATGGCCATTGTGCATGAATTTCAATTGTGAGAGTGAGAATACTTCCTCAGTCCCTGAATTCTAATGTTTCTTGAGTGAGTAAGAGGGACTTCTTTTCTGTGAGGGCATTTGCACTACTTGATTAGTATATAGCTATACCAATGATTGTGGATGGTTGATGCTCCTTAGCTTATCATAGTTGGGTTACCAGTTTCATCATCATGTTTTTATTATGCTTAGTATCTTTACAATCTGGTTTTGAAAATAATAGTTGGGTACCTGGATTAGAGTGAAAGATGTATATGTCATTGATATAACTGCTATGTATTTCTCATTGCCTACATAGATTAAGTCATCGCTTAAGGACAAGCAACAATTCTAAGTTGAGGGTGTTGATGTGCTGTCAAAATACAGCACATTTGATGCCTAAGACAAAGGATTTTGTGAGTTCTTAATGTGACTTTTTATGATTTTAATGCAATTTTGTGTTGTTCTTACAAAAAAGTTAGGTTGGCACGATTTTGGCGAAAATTATAGATTTTGCTGAATTATAGGACATATGAGTTCACCTATAAGTCGTAGCATAAGCTACGAGTTGTAAGGTACTATCACAGCAAGAAACAGAGACCAAAAGATCATAAATCTGCTAAGTGGAGGTCAACCCTATGAGGCCACCCTAGACCTATGACTTGTATAGATGTACTCGTAGCAGGAATTAGAGAGACAAAACTTTGGATCAACCACTGAAGGCCTAGATTATGAGAGGAGCATACGAATCGTACCAAGCTATGACTCATACCAGTAGGTCGTACCAGTTAAATCCAAGATGCCAAGAACCTGATAAGAGACCCTGATTATGAATCGTAAGTCACCCTAGTCATACCTGTGAGGCATACCAACTGTCAGCTATCTTTTCTATGTAATATTTAGGGTTATTTTGTAAAACCTGTAAATACTTTAATTTAGGGTTTTATTAGAAAGATTCAAAAATTGAGAAGACAATATCATCTTTAAATATACTCTCAAGAAAACTTTTAGGGTTTTAGCTTAGTTTATCATTTTATCTTAGAAAACCCAATTTTGGGGATTGCAAATCTTGCTTTGTGCTTATTATCAATCTATCAAGCTTGTAGTTTGCAACTTGTGGTGTCTTCAATCTTCATTACTTTGGGTAAAATTCTCAATCATGTATTATATTTGCACTTTTGTTAGTTTTGCCTTAGCCATGAGTAGCTAAGCACCCACAACTTGGGGTTATAGGAACCATGGGTATTTGACTTGAGATGACCTAGGTTAGTGCATTTCTATGATTGGGATTTAGCATGTATTGTCTATTTCTCTTCGTTATGATTGTTGTTTGGTAGTGGCCAACACCAAACCCCACCTAATATCATGATCTCGAGTAAGGTAGTGATGAATAGGTAAAGAGAAATGAATTACAGGATTCGATTGATGCGTTCTCATCTAATCAACCAAACCTGACCAAGGGGAGGTTCACTAGGATAATAGGTAACGGTTAGTTGGCACGCCATGGTTGCCAACTAAGTGTCATGGTGATATTCGACCTTCACCTTCACAAGAGGGATGGAAGAATCTAAGTTATCTTTCTGCATACGAATCTCTAATTGTAGTTATGTTATCTAGGTTAATCGAGTCAACGAACCATGGGGAACACAATTCCCAAGTTGTCCCTAAACTTGAGTATTTTCCCGCATCATAGTATAGTGTTTATTTTACTGTTCTTGAATTACAAACCCCCCTTTTAAAGATTTTAGTTATAGATACTTGAAATTATTAATAGTGAATTCTCGTAGTCAAGCCCTGTATTTTATGTGGATGCAATCCTAACCTTTGGTTAAGTGAATTGTTGACAGGGACCGCTTTCTTATTGGAGCATGAAAATCATCAGGAGCAAGTGGAGTGAATCACCCTAGTGGGCTAAGGGCTACTGTAAGAGCTTAGGCTATGAAATAAATGGGTGATCAAGATGGCTTGGACGTGGTTGTTGGTAAATTTCGCTTATTTGGCTTATGTGCATTTACATAGTTTGATCCTCATTTTACATATTCTTATATTTGTTCATCCCTCCTTCTACCTGAAAATGTGAAATCTGTGAGGCTTGACCATAATGTGCTAGTTGAAAGTCCCTTCAGCTACCAAGTTCTTTGTAATCGAATTTACCGAGCTTGTCCTTTCAAGATCGAAGACTTAGTCTTCTTGGCTGATTTGATTGAAATGTCATTCCAAGATTTTGATGTTTTTATTGGGATGGATTGGCTTTATAAATATCATACAGTAGTGGATTTTAGATCAAAGCATATGACTTTTAAGGACGTTGCTTTTCTCGTATTATTGTACATGGTGAAAGATCATTGATGCCTTGTATTATTTCTGCGGCCTCCGCAAGAGATATGATTTGGCAAGGCTGTGATGCGTATCTTGCTCAAATAGTTGGTACACACTTGGAGAGCCTTTTTCTTAAAGATATACCTACTGTGTGTAATTTTTCAGAAGTCTTCCCAGAAAATCTTCCTGGGTTACCCCTAAAAGGAAAGTCGAGTTTCCAATCGAGCTTATTCCTGGGTCTACTTCTATTTCTACTACTCCATATCGAATGGCTCCAGCAGAACTAAAGGAGTTGAAAACTTAGTTACAAGAACTCCTCTAGAAGGGTTTTATCCATTCCAGTGTTTCTCCATGGGGAGCCCCTGTTTTATTTGTAAATAAGAAGGATGGAACTCGTAGATTGTGTATTGATTACAGATACTAAACAAAATAATAATAAAGAATAGATATCCACTGTCAAGGAGTGATAATTTATTTGATCAGTTAAGCAGTGCTAGTTTATTCTCAAAGATCAATTTCAGGTTTAGTTATCATCCACTGCGCATTAGAGAGAAAGATATTCCTAAAACATCTTTTAGAACTCGCTATGGTCATTATGAATTTTTGGTGATGCCATTCGGATTGACTAATGCTCCTGCGATATTCATGGATCTAATTAATCGAATATTTAAGCCCTATTTGGATCAATTTATGGTAATTTTTATAGATGATATTTAGTATATTCTAAGGATAGTGAAGATCATGATAAGCACCTCCGAATTGTTTTGAAATTTTAAAAGAGAAAGAACTTTATGCTAAACTTTCCAAGTGGGAATTTTGGCTAAATGAAGTGAATTTTTTGGGATATGTTGTGTTAACTAAAGGTAAAAGATGGATTCTAGTAAAATTCAAGCAATTGTTGAATGGAAACCTCCTAAAAGTCCAACCGAAGTAAAAAGCTTCTTGGGCTTAGCCGGATACTATAGGAGGTTTGTGAAAGGTTTCTCCATTATAGCCTCCCCTTTGACCAAATTCTCGAAGAAAGAATAAAAGTTTATTTGGAACGACAAATGCCAAGAGAGCTTTGAAACTCTTTAAGCCCTTGTTGATGTAAGCTCTTGTACTTACTCTACCAATGGAGGGGAAGGAGTATGTGGTATATGGTGATGCTTCTCATCATGCTCTAGTGTGTGTTTTGATGTAGGAAAGGAAAGTTATTCTTATGCCTCTCTGATGTTCACACTCCAATAGTAAAGTGGTTGCTATCAAGTATAAACCTAACCAAAGACAAGGGTCGAATCTACAGAGAATACAAGGTTTGAAAAAAATTGACTCGCTAACAATCATTTCAAGTATCAATCAACTATATTCTCTAAAAAAGGGGGTTTACAAATTGGAGTGAAATTACTACAAAAACTATAATAACAATCACGAAAAGACAATCAATTTGAGGATAAACTTGGGAATTGTTTTCCCCATGATTCACTAACCCAAATACCTGAGATAATATAACCTCAATTAGGACATTGCATGTAGGATGGTAACTTAGGCTCTTCCAGCCCTTTGGTAAATGTGAAGGTCAAATTTCACCATGGTACTTGGTCGACAACCATGGTGTGCCAACTAACTGTTACCTATTGTCTCAGTCAACCTCTCCTTGGTTGAATTTTGTTGATTAGACAAGAACACATCAATCGAATGCTATCACTCATTTCTTTTTCCTAATCATAGCTACCTTGGTTGGGATCATGACACTAGGTGGGGTTTAGTGTTGGCCACCACCAAACGATAAGCAATCCAAAGGAAAATGGATAATACATGCAAATACCCAACTAAAGAAATGCAAATAATTCAGGTTATCTCAAGCTAGCTACTCATGGTTCCCACAACCCCAAATTGTAGAGGTTTAGCTACTCATAGCTTGGGCAAAATCACAAATCATATGTTCATAAGCTTGAATAATGGAGTTAAATTACAAGTGATTTCAATCTCCAAATTGGATTTTCAAAGTGACACCCTAAGTGTCTACTCAAACCTTAAAAAATTCTCTCTAGAAAAGATATTCTATTCTTTACAATCTGATTCTCCTTCTAAAAAATCCTAACTTATACTATTTATATTATTTACAAAAAGGACCTTAAAATAAATAAGAAAATTTGTTCAACAATAGTTATGGCTTGTAAGTATGACTCGTAGGATGACCTACGAGTCGTAATCGAGCTTTCATAGTTAGCACTTGGTATTTTGGATTTCACTACTACAATCCATACTACTAGTCATTGTCTAGTCTACGACTCGTACTCTGGGCTCGTATGGATGAACTTCACTTTTTTAGATTTTGATTTTGAAAACTATTAATGACTATGGTCATCCCTTATGACTCGTAGCATAGACTACGACTCGTAGTGGGTCTCATAGGCCCTCAAATTTAACGAAATCTCCTACTTTTTTTCAAGATTAAGCCAACCTATATTTTCTACAAAAACAAACACAAAACACATAAAAAACATAAAAAGTCGCATTGAGAACACACAAAATCACTTGTTTTAGGCACCAAATGTGTTGTATTTTGACAGCACATCACTCTCGCAAAGTAAAACCACATGAAATGAATTATCCTACTCATAATCTAAAACTTGCTTCTATAGTATTTGCCTTAAAGATATGGAGACATTATCTATATGGAAAAAAATATTACGTATTCACTGATCACGAAAGCTTAAAATACTTGGGTACAAAAAAAAGTTGAACCTAAGGCAACATAGATGGCTTAAGGTCATTAAGGATTAGTATTGCACGATCGATTATCATCCAGGAAAGCTAATGTGGTTGCAGATGCCTTAAGTTGCAAGTCCTTTGCAATTCTATCCTTGAGTCCATTGCCTTTGTTTCATCACTTGAGAGCCATAAATGTTTGTATTGCACTTGATTCAAATGACCCGATTATTTCACAACTGTAAGTTAAACTCATATTACTTGAACAGGTTAGAGAAGCACAAAAGTTAGATGAGAAACTCATGAAACTGACCAAAAAAGTTCAAGATGGAGAAAAACATGATTTTTTGTTAACAGAGGATGGTGTCTTATCTTATCAAAATAGTTTATGTGTGCCTAATGATGAAATATTGAAAAGAGAAATCTTGAATGAAGCACACACTTCATTATATTCCATGCATCCTGGAGGTACGAAAATGTACCAGACCCTTAAAGAACACTACTGGTGGAATGGTATAAAGAAAGACATTGCAAAGTACATTTCAAAATGTTTGGTTTGTCAACAAGTAAAAACAGAACATCAAGTCCCAGTTGGGCTATTCCAACCCTTGTCGCTGCCAAAATGAAAATGAAAGAGAATAACAATTGACTTTGTTTCTGGACTTCCTTGCACTCAAAAGAATCATGATCAAATATAGGCGATACTAGATAGATTAACAAAGATTGCTCACTTCTTAGCAATCAGGATACATTATTCACTTAAGAGGTTAGCAAAATTATACATTAATGAGATTGTAAGGCTGTATGGAATCCCTATCTCTATTGTCCCTGACCGAGACCTAAGGTTTACCTCTAGATTTTGGTCAAACTTGCAAGAGGCCTTAGGTACTAAGTTAAATTTTAGCACCTCATTTCATACTCAGACAAATAGTCAGTTAGAAAGAGTGATATAAATTTTTGAGGATATCCTTCGAGTGTGCATCATAGAGTTTGAGGGTAGTTGGGATAAACATTGGCCTTAGTAGAATTTGCTTACAATAATAGCTATTAATTGAGCATTTGAATGCCTCCTTATGAAGCCTTATATAGAAAAAAATGTTGGACCCCTCTTTGTTGGAGTGAAACTGGTGAAAGAAAACTTACTGGTCTTGAAATTGTGCAGCAAACATAAGATAAGGTAAAAGTGATCAAGGATCATCTGAAGATCACTTCGAATAGAAAAAAACATTATGCTGATCTTAAAAGGTGTGATAACGAGTATCAATTTGGTGATAAGGTATTCTTAGAGGTATCTCCGTGGAAGAAAATTATGAGATCTGGCTGAAAGGGAAAACTTAGTCTCGATTTATCGGACCCTATAAGATACTTGAAAGAGTGTGACCAGTTGCATATAAATTACCATTACCACCTGAGTTGGACAAGATCCATATGTCTTCCACATGTCAATTCTCCGAAGATATCGTCTTGACCCCTCTCATGTCCTACCAATTGAATATATCGAGGTTAATCAAGACTTGACATATGACAAGGAACCTATCAGTATTCAAGCTCAGGAAATAAAAAAAC
>DF359141.1:21246-37185 GCA_000787875.1 Solanum virginianum
CATATCATTATGGGGTTTGTTTAGTCAGATATGAAAATTTTTCTAAGTTAGAGTTTTATGACTGGTTTGACTTATTTTTCTTGGGTGATACTCAGAGAAAATTTTTTAAACCTGAGATGTATGAGTTTGATGGAAGGGAGTTCATGCATGATTATGTATTTATCACTATTGTTCGAAGAAAATCCATTCTTCTTGGTGCTCAGGATATTGGGAGAATTTTGGGGGTTCCTAATAAGAGTTGGGACCACTATGTTTGCCATAAATGACCTCCCCTATATAACTTGGCCTACACTCTAGAAAGTTCTTAGATCGTCCTACCTTGGCTCAGTACAAGCATATCTTCCGCAAAGAAAGATCCTCTCTTCATAGGTTGTATTTTGATGTGGTGCACAAGGTCCACATTTCTCAAAAGGAAAGAAGGATAAAAATGGCAATTTCCTCCCATATGGCTAGAGGTTATCTCAGCTCTTTAAGGCATATTTTGTTCCTGTTCAAGTTTGGACCATGCAAACGACTAAGGAGGTGCTTGGTCAAGTAAACCACGTTGCTCCACCTAGTTCTATGCAGTGTGCTGGCACCCATCTTCATAAACTTTAACTTGGTTTGGATGTCAAGATTGCAGAATTAGCCACCATACATCAAGAGTTTGCACTACAGCAAAGTGGCGTGCTTTCCCAGATCTCTAACCTAGAGGACATCCTGCTCAAGGAACGTGCTGCCTATGTGAGATTGTTCATAACCTTTACTTGTTGATTCCCGCTAATGCCCCTTCTACCTGACCTATTTCTTTGTAATATTTTTGGGTACCTGCTCATATTATCAATAACTATGTTAAAGATGCTTGTCTTTTATTTTTTGGCTATTTTTCTTATCTAGACTGCCTTTTTATGCTGATCTCAACATAATTTTGCTATCTATAATGCATACAAATGATTCTTGTTCTACTCTATTTTCTTGGTGGTAGCCCTTGTGGCCTTGAATTGTGTGTACTTATTTCTTTGTGTGTCTGCTATAAGAATTAGTTTTCAATAATGCCAAAAGGGGGAAGTCATATCTGAGTTGTGCAATATTTATAACCCTTGTTTAACCTGTTGCATTCTTTAGGTTCCTTCTTAGTGGCTGCAGGTAAGATGGATGGATGCTCAAACTTAGAAAGTTTTTCATCATCAAAAAGGGGGAATATGTTGAGTTCAATAGAGTTATGATGATGGACAAAGAACAATGAAACATGTTGATCCGTCAGGACCTTCATCGCACTATCTCAGAGAGGAGGCGACATGATACCACAAGATGTGACGTGGATAAATCTTCTGGAGATAAGATCACAATACTAAAGTACGAAGATGGTTCAGCAATCACAAGTGTAGAAAAGAGTTGGTGCTGAAAAGGAGTTCTAATAAATGAGCTGAAAAAGAGTTCTAATATGTGAAGAACTCTACTACAAAAAAAAAGTTAGGGTGAAGAAGGAGTTCTAAGCGAAGAAGAACTCTGCTGAAGCTTCAAGCGGGAACTGAAGAGTTTGAACTGTAGAAGACCTTCTCAGCATACATGATAAAATGGCAGAAAAAGCATAGAAGAAATTATTGAGACAAAAAGCAAAAAATATTGTTGTAAGAATTAGAGTCTTTATCATTGAAGAAATACTTGTCAGATTTGTTTCATCTTTAAGTTGAGTCTAGGAAGTTCTTTCTTTTTCATTAAGTCTTGATGTATTCCTAAAATCAGTAATCTATAAACTGAAGTTAGGAAAGGTGTTCAAGTTGAGGGCAACTCGAAGGCTAGGAGAATATAAACCTTGGGAGGTTTGTGTGTGTTGTTAGGATTAGTTGAAGTTCATTATTTTGCAGAACACTAGGAACTTGTAATCCTTTTTTGTTGAGGCTCACATTGTTTTAGTGAAGTTGGAGAATATTTCTGTAGAGGTACAGGCCGTGGTTTTTCACCTTTTGTGAGCCAAGTGTTTCCACGTAAAAATTCTATGTTCTTATTTTTTTTTACTTTTTCGAAATACATTTGCAAACTTGGTTCTTCGATTAGGCAAATCCATAGATTGTGCAAATCTAACATATTCACTTTAAAAAAGGTATTCTCTTGAGATAAAATCAACCCTTACTTCACAACTCTTTAACTAGAATTTTATCGTTGGAGGAATTAATTTTCTTTAATTTTCGAAAAAGAAAGAGGGAGGGGTTTACCTTACTATCATTCATTTACTTTATGAAATTATATATTACACACCTTAATAATAGAGATTAAGTTGTTGGGAAACTAGTAAGGAATGAAAAAAAAAGTTTGGGCAGCCACCTTTTATTTTGGGCAGCCTGCTTAGTTACTTTTAGTATAATATATAATTCCCCCTTTATCCTTTGGCAAGTAGCTAATTTTTTTTCTGAACTGTGTAACGTTTAGTAATTATGAAATATCTCATGGTATATATCTAAGTTTGTAATGTGTAGATATGTTTTGAAAATCTAATTCACATATCTACAAATTTTATGTTTATGGAAATTCTTAATTTGCTTGTATGGTACTGAAAAATGGGACGAAACATAGTGAAAGTTTTGGCCAGTTTTTATGTTTGAGAAGCCTTCTATATACTATTGTTAGTATCTTAAGTATATCTTGATGTGTGAGTTGTATGTTGTGATAGTTATTGGTTCCTTGCAACCCCAAGACATTTATCTACAGCTTTTATGTTCATGTTGTGATCTAATTTTGTAGTTATGGATTTGAAACTATGGATACAATTTAGGACAAGTCCTGTCCAGATTCTTGGCTTAGAAATTCCTTGTGTGCGCCTATTAGTGATTCGATTATAAATTCTTGTAAAAATGATATTTTGTAGTGAATCTAAATTGTTTGCAACCTAAATGCATATACCTACATCTTTTATGTAGACTGAAAAGCCTAATTTTTCATTTACCAATTCAAAATCTAGTTACGATACAAGGCAGTAAAGCTGCCCAAAATAGTGTGATTTGCAGAAATAGGGCTCAGTTTTGCTATCTATCTTGCTAGTTCTTGCCTATTGAAAGTGCTAAATATTAAATGAGTATTTGAATTGGGTATTAAGGTAGCTATTAATATAATTATGATGATATGAGTCATGTTAATGATTTTGGCATTAGCTATAACACTTGATATTATTCCCTATGATTAGATGATTATATGAGACTCATGTAAGGGAATTGTTAAAGAAATCGATGTTGTGTTAATCCATGACTTGAACTCGGTAAGGTCATTGTGTGCTAAAAGGTTAAGAATCATGTAAAAATTTGTTCTTGTGCTTTTTTGACCTACTGGTGCATTTGAATGTTATCTTGGTATCTCAGCTAGTTCTTGTCATTTCATCCGATTATGTTTTGAGACTTGCAAGGAACTCGTTTAATCCGCCCAATTGTACGAATTGCTTGATCACTTGACATCCTTATAGACTTTGTCCTTCTTGTGGCTATGACTTTGTCACTATTGGCATGCCTCTTGTTTGGATCAATTTCCATCTTGACTGTGGATTTTTGGTTCATCCTAAGTATGAAAGCGATCCATGTTAAGCACGAGCTAGAAAGCCACTCTTAATATGATTCTTTGTTCTCTTGATTATTAGGTTTTAGCCCTGCATGATACAAGGCCCCGACCCTTCTTTATATTTGATTATATTTCATGTGAAGGCATAATATACATATTAGGTGAACTTGTTATCTAAAAATCTTGTAATAATTCTTCTAAGAACTCTTGACACTTAGACCTTTAAATATCATACTTGGTGTTATTGATCTATTTGTTTACTTGATCTACTTATTATATTGCATTTGTGTTGCCTTGTCTTAAGAAAGATAAATTGAGTAATCTAAAGGTTTCCGCTTGTAGCTTTTACACCACTAAGGTTCATACTTAATGGTAGTTGTTTCTATCGTAGGGAATACCCGAGATGATGCTTGAGAATGGCTATTGAAGATAAATTTAGGAGCTATACAAAAGATCACATTTGCATCTAGACATATATATTATAGTAGTTATGGGACATGTACATGATTCTCCTATTGCATATGTATGTGTAAATTTGAAAGGCTAGTGTAAACTATGAAACTATGGTTTGTAACTTAATATTTTGGTTTATTTAATTAGTGGGAGCCAACGAGTTTGTTTTCATATTAAATTACCAGTTATTTTGAGGTGATTGTATGAAGTAGAAACTAGTAAGTTGTATGTCTTTGTATTTTAATATTGGTAATAATTTTCAATGTGTACTACAATAGTATGGGAATGTATAAAAATCTCTCAAGATATTAGTTTAAATTATTTTGAAAGTTGCTTATGCTATAAATTAGAACCTGAAATCAATTAAACTACCTCCAGGATGAAATACCATATCTATAACTATTTTGGATTCATTATTAAATTATGATTAATATGTTGCGTATTAAATTTTTAATATTTTAGTAAGTGTTATGTCAGCCCAGATCATACAGAAGTGGCATCCTCCCACGAGGGTTGCTACAAAAAGCTTGTTCGAGCGTGGTTTCGATATTGAGGTAGGTTTGGCTAATCTTTTTGGGACTAGATTTGAGTTATTAGTCATGTTTATATGGTAATTGTGACATCTGAATTGATTCATGAGTAATTAGATTGATATAATGGAATATTGATAGAAATGTGATCCCGATTAAGCCGAAATTTGAGTAAATTGTGATCTTGTTAATAAACTGAGATAATATCTTATGAATTGAGATAATTCATCCTAATAAAGTGATAACATGATACTTGTGATACTATTTGGGTACTTTTGTGGTAATTGATGACTGTTGAGTAGCTTTCGAAGATTATGTATATAATTTGGGACGAGTGAGGTCTGATATCCTATTATACTTGTATATTTGAGATGAGTGAGGTCTGATATTGTATATACACTTGGCTATTAATATAATTATGATGATATGAGTCATGTTAATGATTTTGGCATTAGCTATAACACTTGATATTATTCCCTATGATTAGATGATTATATGAGACTCATGTATCCATTTTCTTATTATGATTCCATTATATATATTTATATGTATATCTGAATAGTATCATTACTATGCATTTATCCTACATTGCTTTGTATCGTCCCTTGTGTGGAGTAGACGGCAAGGTTGAGACACTGTGAATCCTCTTGACCACGGGAAGGTGGAAAGTTTGAGATGCTATGATATCCCTTGACCACGGGTAGATGGAAAGGTTAAGCCATTGTATGATATTTCTTGACCATGAGTAGGTTACAAGGTTGTGAGACACTTGATATATGGCCTGATGAGTTCATACATTTCATTCACATCTCTCGTTGTATGGTATCATGGGTTATTATAGATATCTTATTTTACCACTATATATATTTTAATTGTGCGCTAACCCTTTTGATGCAGGTGATAGGATTCTTTGTTGTCGTATACTTGTTCAATTTCTCTTAGCCAATTGGTTAATCCTACTGGGTATATTTTGGTATACTCACCCCTACTTTGTTTTCTCCCTGCCGATCAAGCACAGAGACCCGCATAGGGTAGTTGATTCACTCTAACAGAGGTTTATCCATCTATCCATATCTTAGTGGTCAAGCTCAGATTTCGAGTCGTCGTGGATCTTTGAAACTTTCTTTTTTATTTTTTCACACTTGTATCAGATATTATCAGCTTTGTATTTTATTTGAGAAAGTTGTATTACTCGATCGTGCCACTTTAGATACTCTTGCGCTCATGACTCCTAATTTTGAGATTGCTTATGTTATGTCGAGTTTGATTCTACTTTACTTTACTTCCTTTTAGTCGCGATCCAATTTTGGGTCGTGGTAACCAAATTTCTCCTATTGCTCACCCTTTTTTCAGTTGGCATGTCTTTTGCTGGGTGGTTATTCTGCGAGGTCTGGGTATAGTTGGCGACTCATTAACTACCTATTTGTGACACTTAGTATTCAACACTTCCTTGTGAGCTCCTTTTTTCTTAACGTCTTCTTACATGTTTGTGTCCCAAGGGTTCTCTATTCTTCACCTTGATGCAAAAACAACAACTACAATCAATTAATAGCATAAAATAAGTCACCAAGGACACTTTTATTGCACAATTTAGACTCTAGATGAGTGCAAATTTACCACTCATTAAGAAACTTAAGGAATCACCTTGGTGCTCGACCTTTAATGGAAGAACTTGGAACCTTTGAAATTTGGATGACTTTTTGAAGGGAAGATTTGGGAGGTTTTGAGGGAAATTTGGGAGTGTTTGTGGGAAGAATAAGGCTGAAAATGAGTAAAATTTCATGGATTCCCGTCTACAAGGGTTTTGGGATATGTCCCAATTGCCCTCACTTAATTCTATAAATTTTTGAAAAAAATTGAACTATGGTTGAACCATGGTGCAATGCGAAGGCACTCCACACAATTCATTTTTGTGTGAATTTTGATTTTCTTCTATTTTGACCTAGGAATGAGTTTAGGACACTTTTGACCTAACATAAGCCCTTTCCATGATGCAGAGAGGTCACGTACCCTACTAGAAAGTGAAAAAGTATATGAAAAGTTAGTTTTCAATACAGTTGATTTAAAAATCGAAGGAGACCATATTTCTACATAATTTTACCTCCTGAATAAGAATACAAATTCTGATTTGCTAGAAAATGTACAAAAAATGCATTACACAAGGAATATACTATAATGGCATTCTGAACACTTTGAGAGGTGTTACACAATTCATCAGACTTGTTAGGTTAGAAGCTCTTGTACAATGACTTTTAATTATTGAGGATTTTTTAAGATGATGATTTAAATCTACTTAGACTTGGTGTTAAGTTATAATTGCTCAGTTGGATTTAGATGTGTTACTTGTGAATGACCTAAAATTGGTTGTCTTTGTTTTATGGTTATCCTACTGGAGGGTAGTGTGAGTGCCACTCACAACTATTTGGATTGTAATAGTTAAGGTCTCGTCTACTAATAGAATCCATATTGCTCACTAATCTAGTGTACTAAATGCAAATTTTATCTTTTATTTTGGTGAATTTCATCTTTCTTTCATGCCATTTTGGTTTTGGACTCTGAATCGGGGAAGAAGAAAAAACTAACATTAAAGAAATTCAGTATCCTAACTATGCTGGCCAGTCTAAGTTAAATAACTATGGGGCTATGAAGATGTAAATTGTTTGATAGTCATACATTTGGGTAAGAACCCAATTATTTATACATATTTATTTTGGGTTAAACTTGTATAAATTGGGGTGGACTTTCGGGTTCTACCAAAGGGTTTGATTATTCATTCATATTTAGGTCAATCATATTTTCTCTCTTCTCATTTTCTCACAAATTATACCAAACCTTAGAGAATTCATTGATTTAAGTTCAATTTTCATTGAAAACATGTAGCAGAAATAGACTCATCTCAATCCATAATTTATCCAACGTTAGTATTTTATCTTTTATTATTTACATTCTAAATGTACAATTTAAAGAATGCAGGGGGTGTTCGGTCCCACATTGATTATATGTGTAATAGTTCATCTCTTAGCACGTCATAAACAATACTTATTTCTTACTTTTAGCTTATAAATTTATGTCGAAAATTTATTTTTCTTATTCTGATATTATAGCATGATAAAACTATTGCAAGAAGAGGAGAAGCATGACTGGTACTCAAAATGATTATGGTGTGAATAAGGGACAATTTTGTTTAGATATCTATCAGAAAATTTTCTAGTATAAATTGGATAAAGACAAATTTGTTTATATGTTTGAAGAAATTTAAATTTTCTTGAGATAAGAGATACATATTCACATCCTAAATGTGACTTTTGTATTTTTTTTAACCCAAGATTATTGCCCTTGTCACTACCTATACAGCCTTTTTCCTTCTACTCCTGCAAAAGAGATTGTTTCTACGTGTTTCTCACTACTCACAAATCAAAAGATGAAATAATGACAATAAATAAATTTTATAAAATATTAGGAAAGGTGATTACGAATCACTCATATAGTGATCCTACTCATCCATCTAAACTAATATCTTATTAGTTTAAAAAAATATATATATATGAAAGAATTACTAGTAAATATATTTATTTTTTGAGATTCATATCCCAACTATATTCATTGTTCCATGTATTACCTATTTAAGCTATCATTCTCTTTGTAATATAACATGCCTTGATGCTAACTTATCGGTTGTTGACTGATTTGGCCAACTTAGCATCGAGTCTATTATAATACAAAGGGAGTAATAGTTTAGACAGGTAAAAGAACAAGAGATGGTTGAGGTATGAATCTCGCAAACAAATAATAATTGAAGTGTATTTTTTAGCAAAAACTAAGTCGAGTTTATGTGGTGATTTGTGAAACAATAGCTAGGCAATTGCTTGTCATTTTAGTCATCCTTTGACTATACCCAGACATAGGAGAAATGAGACCTTCAAAAGCATCTTCACAATCAGAGATGTCAGTAATTGCAGCACTGAGCATGGTGCTCATACGTCCACTGTCATGAATACGTAGAGCCTCAATAGCTTTCTCATAATTGTACAAGGCAGAATCCCAACTATCGAGGCATGCTTTAAGCATTTTTTTAGTTTTGGGGGGAGTAAAACGGGATTCTGAAGCTCTTTTAAATGTTGCAAATCCCAATTTGGCGAACGCACTGCTCTGCTTTAAAGCCACTTGAAGAACATTTTGTACATTAATGATACTTCCACGCATAAATGGAGAGACAGTTGCAGTGCAAAGATCAGGGTAGTCAGTATTGTCACATATCTTCTTTATAATAGGATCAACATTGCTACTTATACCATCGTATTTTCGCCCTGAGTAACCTCATCTTTTAATCCAGTTTACCTTTACTGCCAATAGTTAATCTTCAGGTTGTCACATTAAATCATATCTATCTACTTGGCTTATTGGCAGTACAGTGACCTTTCATTTGAAAGGTCTTGAGATCAAACCCGAGTAACATCCATGGAGAGTTCCCTGTGGTGCATTGTCATTTTCATATCCAGGAGGGTATGAAAAATAACTAGCTGGTGCGATATTTGGGGATAAATTTAGATTATCATTATTGATGGATTGTGCTGAATTGAGGGTGAATAGAAAGAGGAAAGAAAAGAACAAATATTCCATGTTTTATTTGGAGTTTTGAAATAATTGACCAAATGGTAAAGCGGAGGAATGAATACAAAGAGAAAGAGTAGGATTAACGATTAATTAGGGGAGGGAGGAGAGTTGAGTTACCATAAAAAATCAGTTGATATGAATAAAAACAGGAAGACCTTTAAAAAGTTAACAGATTAATTTAACCAGTGGTATATCTAATTTGTTGGTACTCTCTATATAAACTACTAGTATCTAAGTAAGTCCATACATTAATATTATCTGTATATAACTACGTTATATCTATAGACTTCTAGTTTAGCTTACAAGTTAGAAGGTAGGTGAATGAAGAACTAGTAATTGATTTTATTGTTATTTTCTAGATTGATCATGCTATTGATTTGTTTTTTTCTTTCTCCCACGTCCCCCCTTTTTTAGGATTAAAATAATATACATATGAATCATAATACGTTTTAAATTGTTGGTATAATTTTACTACCTCTAGTTAATTATTTGTCCTCCTTTCCAATTTGGTAGTGATAGTACGTCTAAGGCTTATACTTAACTATCAAGCATTTTGTAAGGTCTCATAAGTCGAAAAGTCATAAAACGAGGTTTTTCCTAAAAATTTCAATTTTGCACACGAGATGTCCACCACTAAACTCTCCACAAACTGTATGTGGGGTGCACCACTAGTCGTAGTGGGGCCTATGGTGAGCACCTCACTGCCTAGGGACCGAGGCACCACACCACGAGACCCTTCACAGGTTGTGGTGCCCTTCAAGGGTCGTGGAGGGTCCCATGAAAGAGAGAGCCCCACTCAGTTACCATGGTTCCTCACCATGAACCCCATCACGAGTCATGGTCCCCACCATGCGTTGTGGTGGGACTCTCATGAAGGAATCCATCCAGAAAAGTTTTTAAGTTTTAATAGGATTATTTGGATCTTTCCCTATTTTTTAATTTTATTTTTAGATAATTTTCGGACTAAGTTAGCTTTTAATTACATTCCTAACCTATCTAAGGTCTTTCACTTACACTTCAATCCTAAAATCACAAGTTCACTTTCCAAAATCCCTCCTGGGTTCTCTTGTGTTCAAGCAAGTAATTCATTGAAGACCAAGTAAATTTAAGCTTAATTCACCTTAATTCCTCTTAGTTATTCGTCAAGGTATGTTCATCTTCATTCAAGTATGTGAATATTCATTCATGGGTACATTTCACCCATGGAGCTCAACTTATTTTCCTATTTTCATTGATTTCAAGCAGGTACAAATGGAAGTTTTCATGATTTTAGTTTCAAATTCTTAAATTATTTATCTAGATTATGTTTATATATTCAAATATGCAAGTCGTTACAAAATGCATAAAATATATGATTTACATGAATTTTCTTAAGAATACTATCCAAGTTTATTGAGATTATGATTGAACTCCTTCAATTTTGATTAAAATGATCCTAAACTATATGATTATCCATGAACCTATCTTAATAATTTAATTTAGAATTTAACATTTAATGTAATTGTTAGTATTATCTAATATATATAAGTATGACACACCTTTATTACCAAACCAATGGTTAATTGCCACGTTGTCAAACTAAGTCATATCTAGCTACTTGGCTTACTGGCAGTATAGTGACATTTTATGTGAAAGATCCTGGATCAAACCTGAGTAACCTCATCTTTTAATCCAGTTTACCTTTACTGCCAATAGTTAATCTTCAGGTTGTCACATTAAATCATATCTATCTACTTGGCTTATTGGCAGTACAGTGACCTTTCATTTGAAAGGTCTTGAGATCAAACCCGAGTAACATCCATGGAGAGTTCCCCTGGACGATGAAATCAATGACAACTTGTCGCATGTTAACTTTTTGCAAAATCAGCTCTTGGCTTGGCGGTTGGAGGGAGACATTCCGTGTTGGGTGCAAATTCGACCCTCACTTGCAATGTTTTTATTTTCCTTCATTTTCATCCCTCAGGACTAGCAAATTCATCATATTTTAATTTTCCTTCACTTTTACCCCTCAAGACTACCAAGTCCATCATATAATCCGAATAGTCCAATTATATAAAGTTTAGCCGCTTGACTTGGTGACTGAAGCGTAGCAATGCATGGAGGACGTTGCAGGTTCAAATTTCAATAGCAACATTTTTATTTTCTTCCATTTTTACATACCAACAATAGTGGAGTCCACTTACAATAATTAATTACTTAACCAAAAATTCAATTGATCTCAAAATTTTATATGCATACCATAAATTAGAACAAAATAAACAACATATATTAATTAAGATTAACATAAAATATACTATAAGTTGCAATAATTTGTAATTTAAATTTTTTTAAAAAGTATATAAAAAATCTATTTGTGTCGCATAAATCAAGACAAAAAAAATATTTATTAGCCCATGCTTGATTCACTTTTTAACCAAATTAATCTCCATTGTAATTAATTGTTTCTATTTAATTTGACCAAAAAATTAACAAAATTTATACATTTTGTAATCTTAAATCAAATATATGTCAAATTATTTGACTCAAATATAAAAAAAATATTTTTGACCTTGTGGTAACATGTCATGTGGACAATTAAATTTTAAAAGTTATCTAAAAGAGAGAAGTATTAAAAACACCCTCGAACTTGTCACGAATTATTAGTTTCGTCCCTAAACTATTAATAGGCTTAAAAACACTCCTCAACTTGGCGAACTAAGCTTAAATACACCCTCAAACTTGACACAAATTATTAGTTTCGTCCCTAAACTATTAATAGGCTTAAAAACACTCCTCAACTTGGCGAACTAAGCTTAAATACACCCTCAAACTTGACACAAATTATTAGTTTCGTCCCTCAACTTGGCAAACTGGGCTTAGATACACCCCTCCCATGCCACATGACATAACAAGTTAGTACAATTTATTTAAAGTGCATGAAAGGTTAAAAAAAGACTACATCAGCCTTAATTTTTCTCTTTTTAAAAAATAAAAAATGTGCAACTTTTAATTACCAAACTACTAGAATACCCTTCTTCTTCTTATTTAACATTTCCTTCATAATGACGACCTCAAAGCAAGATCTATTTTTTTCATTCTCATTTTTAATTGCTTGATTCTCTTACTTCTTCTATTTTGTTTATGAGTTTTTTGTGTCAATGTGGACTTTCGGCAACGTTAAAATTTTATGTTTGAATGTCAATCTCGTAAGAAGATTTTGGGATTGTAAAAATATGGCAGTAAATGAAGCGCTACAAAATTTCAAATCAAAATTTAATAAGTTACAGAAATATGAAGATGGGGGTTGTTTTTAAGCCTATCAATAGTTTAGGAACGAAACTAATAATTTATGCCAAATTCGAGGATGTATTTAAGCTTACTTCGCTAAGTTGAGGGGTGTTTTTAAGCCTATCAATAGTTTAGGGATGAAACTAATAATTCGTGACAAGTTCGAGGATGTATCTAAGCTTAGTTCGTCAAGTTGAGGGGTGTTTTTAAGCCTATCAATAGTTTAGGGATGAAACTAATAATTCGTGACAAGTTCGAGGATGTATCTAAGCTTAGTTCGTCAAGTTGAGGGGTGTTTTTAAGCCTATCAATAGTTTAGGGACAAAACTAATAATTCGTGACAAGTTTGAGAATGTTTTTAATACTTCTCTCAAAAAAGAAAGAGAAAGAAAAAGACATTCTTTTTTAGATGAATTAAAAAAATACAAACGAATTAAAAAAATACAAAAAAATTAAAACGAATGAAATATCTTATTTTTAAATTTAAATTTAGTCATACGAATAAGAGTGTAAAAATAATCAAACATATCTATTGAGCATGGGCAACGCTTGAGCAGCGTTTACTAGTATATAGAATTAAAGTTGCTTTCATGATTCTTTTATTTTTGTGAAATTAGAAATTAACTCTTTTAATAAATACTTTCAATATTGACATCAACATAAATAGAACTATTTCTACTTATTGAAGACAATAATAAAATGAACCATAATTTATCAACAAAACTAACCACAAATAAATTATACTTGAGTTGATAAAAGATTTATATATATTATCACATATGCAAAGCTTCTGATGCAAATATTACAAAAAAAAGATAACAAATGTGAAAAATAAATACCACTTAGGAAAAAACATGAAAATTGACAATTGTTTTCAAAGATATCAATATTTTATATAATCCTCCAACATAAAATATGCTAATTCATAATCTAACACACTTCTCTATTTCCTCTATGCATAGAATTTCTTAGAATTCAGTTTTCCTAAGTTTGATAGTAAACAACACATTTATATCGTACGAACATTTGAAACAATAATAAAGTAATATATGAAAATTTATTAAAAAAATATGCAAACTTATATTTGACCCGTACTGTCGACCTTAAATTATCTAGTGTGTATGTAAATTATATATATTGTGTAATTACTATACTACTAACTACAGCAATTCCAATTGATCAAGTGACTTTTCAGTCCGGAAGAACTCTTTGGTTAAACAAAAGGTGGGAGAAATTTCACAACCTATTGCAGCAGTAGTAAGAAGTAAACAGTAAGCACTGGGCGGTTGAATCTAGGGATAGTCATGAATAAAATAGTGCCATGAAAAGGTTCAGCTACCACATAATGTCTACTTTAAAATAGAACATAGAAGAGATTCAAAAGATACTTATTTAGTTCATTCTCAAGAACCTTCTCTTCACAGGATTAGATATTTTTACCTGCATCAAAACCATATTTTCCATTTTTCATGTTGATGTAGGCAGAATCCTTGTAACATATAACAAAATACAGCCTGCCTTAGAAGATAGACACATAAATAGCAAGTATTTATTAATGAAGCCAGATTGAAGGAGTTCGAAAAAGTTTATTTACTGCAGCAATCTATAGTGACAGGAATTACAGAGCTTCAACATGAAGGTACACAACACACAAACCAACATGTTCAATGTTCACGATAATATAGAAGCTTGATCTTAGAAAACAGACAAGATTATGTAAACACAAGCTTTCAGTTTTGCCTGTAAGTTCCGCACATTGTAAAATTAGTCATCTGCATTCTTCACAACAGTAACAGGACACGTAGCATTATTCACCACATAGTTGCTTACACTGCCCATAATAGCCCTGTCATGATATAAAAAGAGGAAAAACTATAAGTTAGACTATTTCCTCGTTTTGAGCAGATGTAGTAATGCAAATTGCTAAATGATTATGAGAATTTTGCTGAAATTCCACTTAAGTAGTATCCACAGACAGGTTCCGAGTTTACTCATGCTATGTAAATACATATTGAATCTGGTAGCAAGAACATATTGGCATCTTTGTCACGGAATAACTGAAACCAAAGCTCCAGTTCCCCGCAATAGTTGCAGAAGAATAGCAAAATAGCAGTGAAGTGACTGATTTCCACTTTGACTCAACACTCAACAGGATATTCAATCACAAAAGGAATTCTAGAAAAGAGATCAGACCTCTTGAGCTTTCCAAGCCCTCTGTTCCCTATGACCACACAGCTCAAGGGAGTTTTATCAATTGCTTCACATAACTTGTCTCGAGCATCTCCCCAGAAAATTTTCATGACTACTGTTATCTGCGAAAAAAAAATCTTGTAAGAATACTTAATCTTGGTATGCTTTCTGAGAAACACAGGACCTCATAAAAGAAGAGAAAATATCACCTCCATCTGCCTAGCAGCAAGGGTTATAATTTGCAGTGTTTCAGGGTCAGGGTTAACCCCATACCTTTTCATTGTGTGGCCATCACATAACTCGGTTAAAGGAATTAAAGCTGCAAAAAACAAAAAAGATCTCAAAAAATGAATCAGAAGATAGAATCTTACCAATCAAATACCAGATGTTATACCAGTAAACCAAGCCCAAATGACATGATTACACTACTGCGATTCTTAAGAAGCTACGACAACTCCTTCACCTAGACACATCGAAAAAGTTATTTGTAAATAAAGTTGGGTGCAAGCATAAAATTAGATTATTCTGGATATGCAACGTTTTACCCTGTAAAAGATCAAACAATTTGGGGGTGTTCCAATTTTCTCATTTTCTACTTGTCAAATTCTCTGGAAGCATTTTCTCTTGAAAAATAAGTTCCTCAAAAATATGAAAAATGACTTCCTTAATGGAAGTACGGAGAGCAAGTTCCACAAGGGGTATTCCACATTGATTATGTCCTCCCCACCCTTCATCATACCTCATCTTCACCAACGCCCTCATTCCCTACCCCACCCCCACCTAACATAGTATTTGTCTAGGTAATATGATAATACTTTTTGTTTGCATACCGAACACAAGAAAATAGGTAAGAAATCGACTTCTATTCTTAGAAAACATTCTCCTTCGTACCGAACTCTTTTAGGTACATTAATATAAGTAATTGTTGTGACTACATATCTATACGTACTCCTAATGCAATCTAGTTTCCTATCCCCTCAAACAACCAAGACTAAATTCCCAAAATAAATACTTGTAATGTCTCTGTATAACACCGATCTATTTAACTCAATAAACATGAGCTGTATCTTCAATTCTGCTGTTCTATGAAACATAAAAAAACTCCCCATACGTAGACATGTAATTTAACTCTTTCCCAGTCACCAGAGTTCCCATGTCTACGACATGTAACAACAAGGGCAAAAAGCAGATATATTTCTAGGTACATCACCATTGAGAAATAAACCTTAACTGATCTTCTGCAGCACTATGAAGCTCACCCAAAGCTACAAAAAGCAGACAATTAAAAAATATAGTAGGACACAACAAAGATTGTAATGGACTTTATGTTTAATTAGTTATTTAAGCTTGATGATATCCG
>DF359141.1:47858-59089 GCA_000787875.1 Solanum virginianum
CAGATATGACTTTATCCTTGCATATGAATATTTTGCTTATGTTTGGAATTTATGGCAATGATTTTTATTGCATATGATTCTCACAACTCTACTCGTGCTTAGTATGTTATCTTTCACCGATTTTCGGGCCGGTTGTTATCGTACATAATATATATATATATATATATATATATATATATATATTCCAAAGTAGGCTGGATACGGCGGGTCGATTTGCCCACGGGCCGGCTTTGCTTAGTTTGGAGTCATAAGGAGCTGAGCTTTTGATATGTTGGCATTATGACGTGTGAGTGCTGGGCCACAGTTTGCTTCGGCTCACGTGAGTACTGGGCCACAGTTCGCCCCGGCTCACTTATCGGCATGATGTCATTATGTATGATGATACGTGAGTGCTGGGCCACAGTTCGCCTTGGCTCACCTATCCCACGTTTGTGAGTTGTGTCGGAGACTTCGGAGATTTGAACTTTCTGGTGTGAGGCGGTAGTATGGCGCGAGTTTGGAGATCGCCATCATTCCTATATGCTCTGTACTTTCTGCTTTGCATATTCGGTACGTATTTCGTACTGACCCCCTCTCTTCGGGGGCTGCGTTTCATGCCCGCAGGTACAGACGTTTAGGTGAGAGATCCTCCAGCTTAGGATTCTGATTGTTATTTAAAGTGCTCCTCTGCTTCAGATCAAACCCTGGGTATATACACCTCTTTACTATTTTGTATTTCTGTACATTCGAGGGTACGAGGGGGCCTTGTCTCGTCTTCTGATTCAATTTGTGTAGTTAGAGGTCTGTGGACGCCTATAAGTATGGGTTTAGCAATTTGTATGACTATGCATGTATGATTTGTATGTTGGGTAGTTTAACCGCAGCGGTGACCTTGTCGGCTCGCCTATATATATATATATATATATATGTTGTGTGTGCTGGAATTTTCTGAATGCAGGGTTTGGGTTAGCCTATAAAACAAAGAAAACTCTGCCAAAATTTCTATAAAATAAGATATGTATTTGTTATCTAGCTTTGTATTTGCGTCTGGATGCCTAATTCGAGCACAAGTCACGGCCCACGAGGTTGGGTCGTGACATTTCCACTCAATTTTTCGCGCTGATCGTAAATCTGGTCTCGAATTTTTCATCGGAGCTTAGGAAGACGTGTTATGCACACGATTATATTTTAGGGGCGTTTCAATAATTAAACTGGGTGTTACAAATTTCAGATTGAAAACACGCATATATAGTTCGCACATATGTGACAAAAACATAAAATATTCGATACATGTATAAAACCTAAAAATCACACATGCACATGTCCATGTCGAAAAAGGAATAATAATTATACACTTAAAAGTTATGTTCGTATTTATTGGTATCCCCAATCAAGAAATAAATTGTTTTCATAAAATATACATATAAAAATGTGATATTTTTTAATACCTTGACAGAGGATTTCACTTTTCTCTGCTTTGAGGACTTGCCCTTTGAAAAATTCTTCAATTTTTTTAGATTGGGTTGCTCAACAAAATCAGAATCAGACTATTCTTCTAACTCTTATAGGTTGTCAGACGATGATGTCTCCTTGGCCTTTCATTTTTTGGGGGCTTTTTGCCATTTTTTTTTTGTGTTCGTGTCCATTTTTTGCTTCTCATTTCAATCCCTTGATGGTGAAATTGGGACATTATTGTTCAATAGCTTACTCTTGGGTGAAGTTTGAATTAAAATCTGGAAACTTGACGTTCAATCTCTACTGTTTCCGCCGCTAATCTTGCACTCTTTCTTGGTGTAGCTACTGTGTTGGCCTTTTTCTTCATGATGGAAACGGTTTGCTTTTGATTTTGGACGATGATGAACACAATATATTTTTTTTTTAATTTTGAGGATAGCGGACTACACTATGAGTGACGAAATGGGGGAGATGGAGAGTCAAGCTTCCATTGGAAGTCTTGCATGGGAAAGCGAGTTAATTATGATGGAGAGAAAAAAATACGACTAATTGGTATAAAAAATGAAAGTTAAATATTTCAACCATAATAGAACTCCTTAATTGTGGTGATTTAATGTTAATAAAATCCATTTTGGTAAATCTTAATTATGTGTATATCCAATTTTATGTATTTTAAATGTATAAATATATATATTAATTAAAATAAATATAATTATTTTAATTAAATGTTGATTTGTTATAACTTCAAATTTAAGTGTTAAAAGTAGTAATAATCAACTACTGCATTTAAAACTCGTAATAATTATCTTTAAATTGATTTGTGGGGAAATATTTACAAAATAAATTTATGAATAATTATTGGACCCATGCATTACCCAAACCTTCATAGGAAGAAATTTATATATTTTTCTCATCTCAATTGACCACACATAGCGAGGGTACTTATACTAGTAGATGATAAAAGATAAGAGGGTTAATTTGAACTCATGTAATAATTTTGTATGTCTAAGATGTTCGCAATATATATCTTTCAAATACAAAATCTCATCTATGAAGCTGGCAGAACCTCTTCCAACTATCATATTTGAGATGAAGAAAATGGTTCAAAATTTATTCACACTTCATTGCGCGGGTGATCTCCCATGGAATTGTATCATAATCTTGATCCGTAAGTCCAACCTTTTTCTTGCAGTTCACCAATGCAACTTTGAATGTTTCATGCTCAAGGGATGATGGGTACATCATCTGCTCTTCCTGATATGTCAAATCCATAAAATGAAAAATGGTAAGAGGAGAAATGAGTACTTTTTCGTGCTATTAAAACATCAAACACAAAGTTCCCATCAAAGATCAATCATTACTGGTTCTATAGAGAAATCTACAGCAGATACTTTGTTGAGTATATAGCGAATAGCCGTTGAAGACACATGTATGCAGTAACCCTTTTGAAGTGCCAAAGTATGATAAAATTCTGGAGATTACATATGGAATACTTTAATTGCCTGTATATGGCACTCACAAGTTGGGAAAGAATCGTAGTTAAGTTTTACCATTTACTTTAAATTCATGGCAAGTGAAACAAATTTCTCCTTAGAGAAATCAGCTGGTATACATATAGGAATGAGTTCGGAAAATTGTCAAATTAATAAAATCCAAATTCCAGTTTTCATGTCAGGGTAGCTTTACCTCTGGTAGTTCGCAGAATTCATCAGGAGTTATTTGCAGCAACTCCACAGCAGTTTGACCAGTACACCAGGCAAAGAGTTTTCCACTCTCATCTGCAAGTGTTATTTTTAAATGGAAATTCCGTGCTAGTTCTGCATTGCATTTACATTGACAGAAGTTGCACTGGAGGTCTTCACTGGAACCATCAAGAAAATAACCACAAGATGTATGTGATAGTCTCGCAGTCACATGACAATGTTCAATTTGATCCAGCCAGACTCTACATACCTGGGATACAAACAACACAACCATAACTGAAAGTGCAGATTCTCCAATCACTTAAATTCTGTGCAAAGTAGCTTAATGACAACAGAAAAGAGAATCAATTACACTCTAAAAGTTGATAATATTCTTTGCACCTCTAGCATTTCAACTAATAGGTACCAGAGGAGCTTAATAGGAAACACATTTACTTAAAAGCACAATTCCTTAACTTCATTGTGCTCTTTAATATTTGAAAAGAAAAATACATACATGATCAAGCAGCTGAAAAGACCCCAATTATACAGAGTCATTTAACTTTTCATGTGATGCAGAAACTGTAAAGCTTGAGCAAGAAGCACTATGTAAGTTGCTTGTTCTAAGAGAACTTAAAAGTAGTACCGTTAAATTGTCATGAAGCATGTCTGTTTTCTTCACATGCAATCATTGGAATTCAACACTAGCATAAAGGCAAAAAACCCAGATCTTATAAACCAGTGTTCATACAAGGTAAATACCCCTTTGACATCAAGGGAGACCGGAATCCTATCCCTCCTTCACCAACAAAAAGCTATAGCTAACATGTACACATCTAATGGGTGGGGCTTGAATTTCAAGAAGACATTTCAATGATTGGGAGGTTCAAAGAGTGGCTGATTTCTTCAGCAAACTGGTTCAATTTCCTGGGATTCAAGCTGGTGAAGATCTTCTGTGGTGGAAGGGTAACTCCAAACTAGTCAAAGGCATTTTCGAGGTCAATACTGCCAATAAAACTATGAACCAGTCCAACCACCAGACAACAGAATGGCCATGGTAGCAGATTTGGAGGATAAAAATTCCCCACAAGGTATCACTTTTTGTATGCTTACTAGCAGAGAAGGCCACTTTAACAGTGGACAATTTGAGACCAGAGGTGTGACATTGTGCTCAAGATGCTTCCTGTGTAAAGAAACAGCTGAGACAGTCAACCATCTCTTTCTGCATTGCCCATACACAGCCCATGTGAGGAGAATCGCCTAAACCTTTAAGATATAGCATGGGCAATGCCAGACAAGGCCACAGAGGCCCTTAGCAGCTGGGAGGGAACATGTCTCCACATGCAATCATTGGAAGACAACACTAGCATAAAAGCAATAAACCCAGATCTTATAAACCAGTGCTCATATAAAGTAAATACCCCCTTTGACATCAAGGGGGCTGGAAGCCTAGCCCTCCTTCACCAACAAAAACCTATAGGTAACATGTGGACATCAATGATTGGGAGGTTCAAAGAGTGGCTGTTTCCTTCAGCAAACTTGATCGATTTCTTGGGGTTCAAGCTGGTGAAGATCTTCTGTGGTGGCAGGGTAATTCCAAACTAGTCAAAGGCATTTTTGAGGTCAATGCTGCTTACAAAATAGTGAACCAGTCCAACCACCAGAAAACAAAATGGCCATGGAAGCAGATTTGGAGGATAAAAGTTCCCCACAAGGTATCACTTTTTGTATGGTTACTAGCAAAGAAGGCCACTGTAACAGTGGACAACTTGATGAGCAGAGGTACGACATTGTGCTCCAGATGCTTCCTGTGTAAAGAAACAGCTGAGATGGTCAACCATCTATTTCTGCATTGCCCGTAGACAGCTCATTTAAGAAGAATCAACTATACCTTAAAGATAAAGCATGGACAATGCCAGAAAAGGTCACATAGGTTCTTAGCAGCTACGAGGGAACATGTTCACATGCAAAGGATGGAAGAAGATGGAGAATTGTCCCACCTTGTATCTGGTGGACAACTTTGAAAGAGAGGAATTCCAAATGTTTTAAGAATTTAGAGGATGCTGTGTAGAAGATCAAGTTGAACTTCATCTTACTGCTATGTTTTTGTGTAATCAGACTTGGTGGGTGTTTGCTTGGCTCATTTTTAGTGGCTTTTTGGCTTTTAAGCATTTTCTAGTTTTGCAAGTGTTTGTGTAACACAAAACGTGCTTTTAAGCACTTTCTTAAAGCTGGAGAAAAAGCCAAAAAGATGGGGGTTCCCAACTTATGGCTTTTGACTTATAAGCCACTTAAAAAAGCCAATCCAAACACCCGCTTACTCTAATGATATTGTGTCTATCATAGATGTTTTAGATTCTTTATGGCTAGAGAGGGAAGACACTAGAGCTCCATTGGAAATATGGTTTCACTTCTACCCAAGTACTGTTTTGATCCCTGACATAATACAAAGTTACTTATTTAAAAAAATCCTAGCCCTTAGCGGAGAGATCTTAACATGAATGACAATGTTCAAAGCAAGAGAACATACATGAGTACCAGTAGGCTCGGCTGATAAATCAGAAAGGCAAGATAACTTGTGAAGACAAGATGAGTTAAGCAGCACAGGTAAGCAACTAATATTGATAAATGAAGTTCCAACGTCACTCTCAACCCACTGCAATTCTAGGCTGTCAAAGTAGAAAGAGCGGCACGGTAAGATGATCAAGCTGTTAAAACAGATGGTTAAGTTACTTTTTCCCCAATTTTCTCTATATAAAATCCATGGAAGATGAAGTGTTATATATAATTTAACATCTACAAAGATTGCATATAATCAGAACATTCACCTTTTTCCTATACCCACAGAACACGTCAAACCAGATATGTAAATAGTGTGCCCCAGTCCTAGCCTCCCCAATGACCTGCAAAGGATATATTTCTGTGGATATGTTTTTCACACTGATTAATCAAAGAGAATGCATTTAACTTACTGGTTTGAGAGATATCTTTTTTAAATTGATTGATCAAAGATAGCATGTGACTTTAAGGTTTGAGAAAAATACTCCTACCAGGATCGAGCAAAATGTAGTCTCGCCCAAACTGCACCAGTTACATCTTGAATCTTAACAGAAATTACAGCCTCTTGAGTACTTCTGATGTCAGAAACAATACCGTAGAGGCTTATTCCAGTCATCTTCTCCCGAAGATCAACAACAAATGACTGCAGACTTTAAAAATGTGAGATGTCAATAACAAATGCAACTGCAAAATGGTGAGCAACGGTGTTCTACAAAAAGACCATCCAGATTATCGTATCACCAACCAACATGATTACAGACTGTTCTAACTGTTCACTTTAGAGAATGCTTTGTAAGAACCAAGGTAAAAATAAAAGGTTCTAAAACTTCATTTACACTTTTATGCAGTGCATCAAAAAGCATGTAAAGCTCTATGTATGAAAAACAGACATCATTTTTTATTTTATTTTTTTTGAAATCTAGGTACGAACAGAAAAATAGCTTGCCATAAATAAAAAAATACACATTCAAGTCAGAAGCAGTGGCATCACCCTCAAAGGATGTAAGAACCCTATATTGAAGATGAAAAGGCATGCAAACGGAACACCTTATAGTGGAGGTGAATGAACTAGCATGCCAATCAACATGTGATTTGAAGTCAGAAACACCTTAAAAAGAGCCTTTCCTCTTCTTTTTTAATTCTGAAATTCAGAGCTAAATGCAAGGAAGATAGAGATTCCAAAAATCTATAAATCTATAGCATCTGATGACAGAAAGTTTTAAGAAGCACAAGCTTACTCGGAAAGGATAATTGCTGAAGTCAATAGAACCTTGAGAATCACAAGGCAGGAAAACCTGGGAGACTACAAGTCCCTGACTTGGATCCAAAGGTCTTGATAGTTTTGGTCCTTTATGATGGCTTTGTGTCAGTGCTAGGGATACCTGGGAAGTTCTGATATAAGTTTTCAAGCAGTTAGAAAAATTATCTCTTACATATTTATTCGGACTTACTTGCTCCTCATTCTGAATAAAAGGCACCAGATATAGCTGTGTTGCAGTACCATATTCAAGGCAATATTCTTCAGATGTTTCAAGATCACTATCCTTGGAACTCAAGATAAATGGTTTATCCAGGGCAAGCGTACTTCCCACACTGAAAAAAAAACGAACCCATAGCCAGTTATAGAAATAGGAAAAGAGAAAATAAACAAAGCAAAAACAAATTAAAGGGGCACATGGTATTCTACCTGAATAGGTTTGCAAGCAGAACCTGCTCACCCCACAAAAGAAATTTTGCACTGGAACCATACTCATCAACAAGATCTATTTGCTTCCTCTGCAAACTACCATATTTCCCTTGAACCTCCAGAGAAGTAATAGATGTAATCCTAATGTCATTCGGGACTAGGGTACATCAGTAACATAGCTAATGCACAATACCAATGCCAGGTGTGGAATACAAGACCTATAGTTCAATTGCTAATAGTCATATGACAGGATAATGCACCTTGCACGTAATGAATAGGAGAACCCCTGATAGACATCACAGAGAGAAATGGATTTGAAGCTATCTGCACAAAATTGTGCTAAAAGCAACATCCCATCATCATCATGGTCCTACATTTCAAAAAAGAATCACGTGTCTGCCTGGAAATTAGGACATGGGAAATGGCAAACAAGTCATAGGAGCAATTCTAGAATATTTCCTTTTATTATTTTGATTTATTCCCTTTTATAAAATCCTTGCAATTGTATAAATACCTTGTATATTCATGAATAGAGAAACAAGTTCTCCCATCCAATTAAATAACAACAAACAATAACATACCCAATGAAATCCTACAAGTGGAGTCTAGGGAAGGGTAAATTGTATGCAGACCTTACCACTACCTTGTAGAAGGAGAGGTTATTTCTGAAAGACCCTCAACTTGGATATATCAGCCCCAAAAGCAGAAAATACTAGATATATAAAAATGACTTAGAGTGGAAAGCAACTAATAATTTTATAAATACAATAAATGTAGCAAAATAAATGACGAAAAATAACAAAACAATATATAAAAATGCAACTAATCTTACTATATCACAATGTAACACATCATCCTACCCTTGCAAGCCTACTAATCTTCTACCCTTATACACGACCTCCAATCCTTTCTATCTAAGGTGATGTCCTCGGTGATATGAAGTTGCCATATCTTATCTAATCACCTCTCCCAACACTTTTTCAGTCTACCTCTACTCCTCTGCGTAAATCCTAAATCCAATCGCTCGCACCTCCTAACAAAAGCATATGCACTCCTCCTCTGCACCTGTCCGAACCAACACAGTCTCGCGTCTCCCATCTTGTCTGCCACAGAGGACACTCCTAACTTCTCCTGAATGATCTCATTCCTAATCGTATCACCCCTTGTATGTCCACACATCCATCTCAACATCCTCATCTCCGCAACCTGCATCTTCTGAACATACGAGTTTTTGACTGGCCAACACTCCACCCTATATAGCAAAGAAGGTCTAACCACCATTCTGTAAAACTTACCTTTTAACTTTAGGTAGTATCTTCTTATCATACAATACTCCAGAGGCAAGCCTCCATTTCATCCATGCTCCCCTAATACAATGTGTGACATCATCATCGATACCGCCACTACACTGAATGATGGACCCAAGGTATTCAAAGTTTTCTCTCTTGGGAATAGATTGAGTGGCAAGCCTCACTTTGATGTCTGCTTCATCCCTCGCAACACTGAATTTGCACTTCAAGTATTCTGTTTTGGTTCTGCTCAATTTGAACCATTTGGACTCCAAAGTATGTCTCCAAACCTCTAACCTATCATTAACTGTATCCCGAGTCTCATCAATCAGTAATATGTTATCTGCAAATGGCATACACCATGGAACCTCCTCTAGAATAAACTATGTCAGCTCATCCATCACTAAGGCAAAAAGAAAAGGGCTTAGCACAAATCCTTGATGAAGTCCCATCTCAACAGGAAAAATACTCCGAGTTTCCTCCCACCGTTCTTACCCGAGTTTTGGCTCCATCATGCATGCCCTTTATCACCCTAATAAACACTATTAGAACACCTTTTGCCTCTAAACAACTCCATAAGATATCCCTTGGCACTTTTCTCATGGGCCTTCTCAAGATTAATAAATAGCATATAGAGGTCCCTCTTTATTTTCCTATATTTCTCCATTAGTTAAGACATCCCTCGACACTTTATCATAGACCTTCTCAAGATCAATAAATACCATATGGAGGTCCTTTCTTTCCCTATATTTCTCCACCAATCTCCAAACAAGATGGATTGCTTTAATAGTCAATAGCCTCGGCATGAATCCGAACTAATTCTCTGAAATAGACACTCCTCTTCTCACCCTTATATCCACCACTCTCTCCTAGACCTTCATAGTGTGGCTTGCAACTTGTTACTCCTGAATTGTTACAGTCTTAATATCACTCTTGTTCTTGCCCAAGGAACCATTGTACTCCATTCATCAGGCATCTTAGTTGTAAGGACCCTCAAGTTAGGAGCCTAAAAAGTGCAAAAAAGTTAGACTGGAAAAGTTAGAACCCATTTCACAAGCCCAGTTCACGACCCGTGGATAAAACCACGAGCCACAGACCAGGCTAGTGAATAGGGGGCTATAGCACTGGAAATTTTCTAAGTGTCCAGGAGATCCATGATGACCATCTACGGCCCGTGGATGAAAACACCGACCATGGAATGAGTCGTAGGAGTGAGTTCTGCACATGAAAAAAATTTAGAGTTTCTTGAAGGTAACCCGCGACCAATAGGACAGTCGTAGTCCTGTTTATGGTCCCTGGTTAGCCTTCGTGAATGGGGTCCCTGAGAATTGAAAAAATCCACCAAGTGTGGAATGATTCCATGAGGCCATCCATGACTTGTGGATCAGTGTACGCCTCATGGATTGGGTTTCGTGGTTTGGTGGCCTGGTAACCAAACTCTGAAGATTGAAAAAAGGGAATAAGACGACATGAACCACGACCCGTAATCAGGGTCTCATGATTCGTGTCCGACAGTTTTAATGGAGGACATTTTCGTCCTTTCTGTGAATCCTAGACTTAAGCTACATCATTTTTATGATCCTTTAGTCCCCTAATCAGACCTAAAAGCCCTAAGAACCCGCATTCCTTTCATTCTTCCCCTTTCTCAAAAATTCTAAGACAATTATTCTCTCCAAGAAGCAAGGCAAAAAGGGCTAGGGTTTCAAGGATTTTCTTCACAACTCCAACTTCTTCCTTCTTAAGCTTCAACTAAGGTATGTGAGCTGATTTGTGGGTTCCTTTCACCCACCAAGTCCTTCATTAAAGCTTTTCTCTTTTCTTTAAATTCCTTTAAATGATACTGTGAGAAATATGGGAAAAAATATTATTGAATTGTTTATTTACATGTGTATTATCATTGCTACATAAAGACCCTATTTATAGATACCACAGCCTAATCCAAATCCAACTAGGAAACAATATTATTCCTATTCCAACTCTAAATAGGACTATGTAATCCTATTCCTATTCTAACACTCCCCCTCAAGCTGATACATACAAATCATAAGCACCTAGCTTGTTACAGATATAATTAATTAATACGAGAACTAGTGAAGGACTTGGTGAAGATATCTACAAGCTGATCACTTGACTTCACCGGTGAGGGACTTGGTGAAGATATCTGCAAACTGATCACTTGACTTCACAAACTTTGTAACAATATCTTTTGAGAGTATTTTTTCTATGATAAAGTGACAATCAAACACAATGTGCTTGGTCCTTTCATGAAACACTGGATTTGATGCAATATGAAGGGCCGCTTGATTATCACGCACAAGTTCCATCTGATCAACTTTACCAAATTTTAGCTCCCTCAATAGCTGCTTGACCCAGATAAGCTCGCAAGTTGCTGTAGCAATTGCTCGATATTCTGCCTCTACACTCAACCGAGCAACCACACTCTACTTCTTGCTCTTCCACGACACCAAATTACCTCCTACTAATACACAATATCCGAATGTAAACCGCCTATCAAAAGGTGATCCTGCCCAATCAACATCTGTATATCGCATAGACCTTTTGAGTCCACAAATGGAGTGG
>DF359140.1:0-11557 GCA_000787875.1 Solanum virginianum
CCTTGCCTCCTTGTGTTGGGCATATAACCTAGTACAACCTGCGAGTAGCATCAAGCAGTAAAAAGAAAAATAAAAGTAAAATACAAAAGAGTTTAGAAATTAACACTTGAACTAACTAATAGTGAAATCAAGTCAAAACCTAGTCATATTCCTAGGCAACGGTGCCATAATTTTTTTTAATTGTAATTATCGCAGATGTTCACGCTCTAATAAGAAAGTGGTTGCTGTCAGTAATTAGCTTAACTAAATGTTATGGTTGAATCCACAGGGAATACAGGGCTTGACTACAAAAATTCACTATCAATCATTTCGAGTATTTATAACTAAAGTCTTTAAAAAAGGGAGGGGATGATGCCAGGCGATATACTATCTCTATACTATTTTGAGTAATTGCTGGGCGATTTAAGTACCACATAGGAGAGATTCACCAAATGCTTAAGAATGGTTCCCGATCATAAGATTGTGGATGATGCCATTGTTGAAATTTTCAATCGAGCGCTTGATAAGAATAGTTAAGCTTGCGCCGACACTATCATGGGAGGCATATTTCTTGACCAACCTTTCGCATTGATACTCACTAGGATAAAGGAAGTAGTTCAAACTAATAGAGCATGGGGTCAAAGAGAGCAAGGTGCAGTGAAGACGTCTTGTGCGGTCAACACCAACAATGAGCAAGCAAGGGTCAATGAAGAGATCATGGAGCAACTTGCTTAACTTCGCATGAGTATGGAATTGGTCTTGAAGCAAAACCAAGAAAGTGTCCAAGTAGTCACCCACCTACCTCCAAGCGCTCCTATATATAAAGATCCCTTCTTTGGTGAAGATGCTTGTTTCATAAGTAATCAAGCGACTGGTTTCTAGAATAACCCCCAAGGGTCCAACTCAGACTATTGGAGGCAACGTTTAGGGAATCAAGGTTAGAACTACAACCATGATGGTGCTTATAGAGACAACTGAGGTAGCTACTATGAAAAAGAGAGAGTTCAAATAGTGGAGAAGAGATGGTTATAGGAATGGTCCTTATGTATCGCCCCACAACCATGATGCTGTGCCAAGCACTTCGAGGCTTAAAGAGATGTTTGACAAGTTGTTGAAAAGAGACAATCACCAAGAGAAGACCTTGAAGGATAAAATAAGACATTTTAAGCATTAACCAGAAGATAGAGTCTTACTCTGTGGCCATTAAGTAGTTGGAATAACAATTTAGGCAAGTTTTTTCACAATTGAACCAATGCCAAAAGGGCATCTTACCAAGCAACATGGTTCAAAAATCTTAAAAATGAAGGGTATTGTATGACAATCATGACTAGGAGTGGTAAAAGAGCCATAGATGCCCCTATGCCGGTGATTGTGGATGAAGTTTATGAGAAGGGCATTGGTGGTGAAGTTGTGGTTGAGGGAGAAGGTCTAGAGAATGTTCGGATGCGAAGAGAAGAAGTGAGGGAGCACGAAAAAATTAAGTCAATTCCAAACCCTCCTCTTCCTTTCCCTCAAAGGCTTAAGAAAAAGGGAGGGAAAATTCAAACACTTTTTCTCGATGTTGAAGCAACTATCCATCAACATTCCCTTTCTAGAAGCTTTGGAGAAGATACCCAGGTACACAAAACATATGAAGGATTTGGTGATAATGAAATGCACTTTGAGCCAAGAGTTCTCACAGGAGCTCCAATAATGTAGTGTGATCATGACCAAATGCCTTGTTCAAAAATGAGAGGACCCCAGTGCATTCACCATCCTTTGAACCATTAGTGATGTTGAATTCGCAAGAGCATTGTGTGACTTAGGAGCGAGTATCAATCTAATGCTTTTTGCCATGCTCAAAAAGCTTAGCCTAGGCACTCCTACTCCAACAAGAATGCACTTGCTCATGGTGGATCAAACCATAAAGAAGCTGGAAGGGATACTTTTTGACCTCTTGCCGTATTTAAAAAACTTGGGCTTGGCACTCTGACTTCAACAAGAATGCTATTGTTCATGGTGGACCAAACCATCAAAAAGTTAGAGGGTATACTTCTTGATGTACATGTTAAGTTTGATAAATTTATCTTTCTTGCGTACTTTGTGATCCTTGATTGTGAGGTTGATTTCAAGGTGCCTATTATTTTGGGAAGACCATTTCTGGCCACTGGAAGAGCCCTGGTGGATATGGATTTGGGTCGGCTTAGGTTCAAGTTCAATGATGCAGAGATCGTGTTCGACATCTGCAAGTCAATGAAACACTCAGATGAGTTGAAAAGTCAGGTTTGGGTTCTTGATGATTGTTAATGATGGATGATGACTAAGTTGAGCCACAACGTTAAATAAGGTGCTTCTTGGGAGGCAACCCAAGGTATACCCCTTGTATCTCCTCTCTATATCATTACTTTAAGGACAAAGTATTCTATTTTTGTGGGGTGTGGAAAATTATGGATTAAAGTGAAGTCTGAGTAGCCTCGAGTCCATAACTTTCCCTATTTTTGATCCTAATATTTTTTTGCCGTGTTTTATTTTCCTTGTGGATATTTTAATTTTTTGTTGAATCGACATGTTTAGGTAGTGTAGTTAATTTATAAATATATAGTATTTGTATTATCTTTTGGCATATACACAATTTTTAAATTTTGATAAAAAAATTATGTATCCTCATAATTTTTGAGATTGTTTGTTATTGATACAATCATGTATATTGATTATCTGGTGATGTTTGTTCTGATAATGAAAAGGTAAGTTGAGGCTTGGAGCATGACCTATGAGTCTATACTTGATTGTGTGTGCAATGCCATATGGGTTGTGAGCTTATTGTGGTGCATTCATTGTCATGTATGGACTTAAAACTTGCCTTATTACTCTAGATTGGTCTGGTGATGTGGTTGATTTGGAAGGGATCTTAGGCTTTTGTTCTTCTAGTGAGCTCACTTTTGCCGGCTTTTGTTCTTCTAGTGAGCCCACTTTTGCCTAAATGACCTACCAAATGTGTTAGTTACCCCTTATTCCAAATGTTTGAGCCTCTCATTCACACATTCTTTCTTGACACCTACCTAGCTTAGCCTTATTTTATGAAATAGCTTGATATTGACCCTAGTCTATCCTTGAACATGTGAACCTTGATTGAGGCTAAAAGCCTAAGATGAGGGTGGCTACAAATGGTGGCAATGGTTTAGGGAATAGATATTGTCTACTTCACCTCAGGCTAAATGCCTAAGTTAAGGGTGGCCTTTATTGTGGTAAAGTAATGAAAATAAGGTGGTTAGTTAGGGAAGAAAGAAAAAAATAAAAAATCATGAGCTCGAGGAGAAAAACGAAAAGAAAGGTGCCTTGTATTGAAGGAAATAGCAAAAATGAGTCCAAAAATAATGCACAAATGAAAAAGAGAATGAAATCTGCCGGGGAAAGCTTGAAGTAGGAGAATAAGGGTGGATTTAGTGAAAATGTTTGGGTGGTAAAAGTTTTGGTAAACATGGTTCAAGGATAGGTTTTAGTCACTACTTGCCTAAAATTCCATACCAAAGCCCTATGAGCCTATGCTACAAGCCATTAAGTCTTAAGTGATCCAAGTCCACTTTGTCACCAATTCGGAAGTTGAGTATAGAGGCAAGCCTATGGTGTTAGTCATTTTGCATGAATTTTATTTGTGAGAGTGAGAATGCTTGCTCAGTCCCTAAATTCTAAATGCTTTTTGAGTGAGTAAGAGAGATTTCATTTCTGTGAGGGCATTTGCACTACTTGATTAGCATATAACTAACCCAGTAATTGCGGATGGTTGATGCTCCTTAGCTTATCATAGTTGGGTTACCAGATACATCATTATGTGTTTTTTTTTGCTTTGTAGCTTTGCAATCTATTTTTGAAAATGAAAGTTGGGTACCTGAATTAGAATGAATAGTGTAATGCCATGGGTATAGCTACTATGTATCTCTCATTGTCTACTTAGATTGAGTCATCGCTTGAGGACAACCAACAGTTCTAAGTTGAGGGTGTTGATGTGCTGTCAAAATATGACACATTTGATGCCTAAAATAAGGAATTTTATGAGTTCGTAATGTGACTTTTTATGGTTTTTATGTGTTTTTGTGTTGTTATTGCAGAAAAGGTAGGTTGGCATGATTTTGGAGAAAAATTGCAGATTTTTCCGAAGTGCAGAACATATGAGCTCACCTATGAGACGTAGCGCAAGCTTCGAGTCATAGGGTCATCTTGTAGCTAGCAATAAATAGTAAAAATAAAAAATCTACTAAGTGGAGGTCAGCCTTACGAGGCCACCCTAGGGGTCGTAGGTCTCAATACGACTCGTATAAATAGACTGGTAGTAAGAAATAAAGAGCCAAAATTTAGACCAAAATCTGAAGGCCTAGACTATAAGAAGAGCATACGAGTCGTAGCTCAAGTAATGACTCGTACCAGTGGGTTATAACAGTCATGTCCGAAATGCTAAAAGCCATCAATACAAGGGACCCCTTTTATGACTCGTAGGTCACCCTACGAGTCGTACCTATGAGATGTACCTATTGCTAGCTTTCTTTTCTGTGTAAATTTTAGGGTTAAATTTATAAATACTATATATACTTTATGTTAGGGTTTATTGAAGAAGAGATCCTAAACTTGAATATTGTAGAGCCTTTGAATATTCTCCCTAGACTATTTTGGGGTTTTAGTGTAGATTTTAATTTTCTTTTGGAAAACCCCCTTTTAGGGAGTGCAAATCATACATTGTATTCATTCTCAATCTACCAAGCTTGTGGTTTGCAACTTGTGGTGTATTCACTCTTCATTGCTTTGGGTAAAATTCTCAAGTATGTCATGTATTTGCATTTTTGCTGGTTTTGCCTTATTTATGAGTAGCTAAGCAGCCACAACCTGGGGTTGTGGGAACCATGGGTGGTTGACTTGAGATAACCTAGATTTATAGCATTTCTATGATTAGGTTTATCATGTATTTTCTGTTTCCCTTCATTTTGATTGTTGTTTGGTGGTAGCCAACACCAAACCTTGCCTACTATTATGATCCTGACCAAGAAAGTGACGAATAGGAAAAGGAAAGTAGATGACCGGATTCCATTGATGTGTTTTCATCTAATCAACCAAACCTTACCAAGGAGAGGTTGACTAAAATAGTAGGTAACGATTAATTGGCACACCATGGTTGCTGACCAAACGCCATGGTAAAATTCGACCTTCTCCTTCATAAGATGGTTGGAAGAACCTAAGTTATTGTCCTGCTTGTGAAGTTCCAATTGTAGTTATGTTGTCTAGGATAATTAAGTCAACAAACCATGGGGAACACAATTCTCAAGTTCTCCCTAAAACTGAGTGTTTCCTTGCATAGTAGTATAGTGTCTAATTTACTTTTGTTCTTAAATTACAAACCCCCATTTTTAGAGATTTTAGTTATAAATACTCGAAATGATTGATAGTGAATTCTTGTTGTCAAGCCTTGTATTCCCTATGGATCCGACCCTAACCTTGGGTTAGGTTAATTGTGGACAACGATCGCTTTCTTTTTAGAGCATGAACATCAGAGATAATTACAATCATCAAGTTTATCTGATTGAGCTCTATTTGCTCATCAGTGTAGTTTTCTAAACAAGGAGCAATAAGAGCCTGACTTCTTTCAGAAGTAATTGATTTCCATTTGCTGGATTAGTTACAGGGATGGAAATGTCACCAAGTTTGATAACCCTCCAGACTTTTACATTATAAGACTTGATAAAGGTCTCCATTCTGATTTTCCAGTGTGAAAAATGCTTTCCATTGAAATAGAGAGGTCTGCTTTGAGAAGTTCCTTCTTGAAAGAGTGCTCAAATAGTTTGACTTTGATTGGCCATGATCGTTTCCTCGTCTGTGGTTAAATAGAAAAATGTAGTCTTACCAGACTCTGATACCAATTGAAAGTGCAAGGGGGGCGGGGTGAATTGAATTTTCTTCATTTTTTCTTTAAACTTAAGCATGTACTCAGATACTTAACTAGTATACTTGATAGTCAACTAAAGCAATTAAATAAGTAAGTAGAAAATTAAAGCACATTAAAGGTAAATTCAACACAGATGTTTTAATACTGGTTCAGATTCAATGTGAATCCTAGGTCCAGTCCCCTTGGGTTGCAACGTATATATCTTCATGCCTTTAGTAGAATGATGGTTACACGTAATTCAACATAAAACTGCACTCAGATTTTTTGGTTTTCTTTTTTCTTTTGATATAGTTCAATTTTTTCTTCTTTTCTCTCTCTTTTTCTTTCACAGTAAAACACTAGAATTACAATGATTTCTTAAAGATGAAGAGTATCGAAGAATGACTTAAATGTAGTTGGCTTGTATAAGTCTTGAGATATCCTAGATGTCTCCTTTTATGTAGAAGATATGGCAAGGGAGTTAATCCTTTGATTGAGGCAATAATGGATCCTCTTTCCAAGAATAAGGGCAAGATATTTAGGTAGGCAGTGAGGTCAGATCTTCTTCCTTATTTAGCTCCTGATCCAGATCTTTTTTTGAAATTTATTATCTTTCAATCTTGGATATTTTCTTAGTAGTGATATTTTGTCAAGTCTTCTGATTGATTTGTTGGATCTTCATCAAATAGTCTTTTCATTAATCTTGGATCTTTTCTTGGTAGTGATCTTCTGTCAAATCACTGATTGATTTGCTTGATCTTCATCAAATATTCTTATCGCCTTTGTGCCAAGATTTATTCTCATGAAGATGCTCATTTCCTTTTGTGATTGGAATCTTTCTTATTTCCTTTTGCATTAGAGATTTCTCTTGAGTGATTGATTATCAATGATCCAATCTGACAGGTCTTGATTCCCCTTATTCCTTTTGAACATTTGTTTCCTTTTTGATGCATTATATGTGAGTAGTCATCAGTCAAAACAATTTTGCCACTAATATATGGTAGGTGTAGATCTCATATTGGGTGGTGTGAAGTGGGTGTTGTCTCTTTAATAAGGCTCAAGTTAATCATAAGGCCATGGAGAAGTTTGACTCATTAGAGAAATGTTGAAACTATCCAAAGTTGATAAAAGTCTTATTCAGATGTGAGAAGATCCAACTAGGATAAGTTATCGATTATGTGGGATCAAGTTTAGTTTGAGAAGAAGGGAATTTGAATTTGAAATCGATGATTGGGTTTTACTTGAAAATTTCCCCCATGAAGGGTGTAATGTATCTTGGTAAAAAAAAAAAGGAAGCTTAGTCCCTGTTATATAGGCCTATATTATATTTTGAGCCATTTTAGTAAGGTAGCGTATTAGTTGTATTTGCCTTTGGAGTTGGCATCGGTGCATCCACTATTTTGCGTTTCCTTGTTGAAAATGTTTATTGGTGATCCTGCTTCAATTGTGCCATTAGAGAGTATGGGTGTGAAGGAAAAGCTATCTTATGAAAAAGTTACGTTTGAAATTCAAGATTATCAAGTTCGAAAGTTGAGAAATGAAGAACTCGCTTCAATTAAAGTTTCATAGTGGAATCAGTCAATCGAGGGTGCTATTTGGGAGTCAAAAGCCAATATGATGTCCCGTTAACCTCACTTCTTTACCTGCACTTTAGTTTTAGTTTTAGGTATTAGATCCTCCTATGAAATGTTTCAAAATTCAGGCGTTTTAGCTATTCCCATGATTCCTTAGTGTATTCCTTGAATATCTCAAAATTCATGCATGATTTCACAAATCCGACTTCATCTTCTTTTTCAGGGGAAAAATTATGTAGAAAAGGGGTGGTCTTCAATTTTTAGATAACCAGTAGCAAAAAATAATTTTTTTCTATGGGGGCTGAACCAGAAAGGGTATGCAACCAATCCGCGTCACAGACTTGTCACACACTAGTGCAAGAATATCCTATACCCATTCCTAGGCCAAAACAGGGGACAAATTGAACTTTGCGCAAAAATGTACTAGTCCGCTAGAAGTATGCGTTATGGATTTATCACGGACTAGTTCAACAAGTTCCTTAATTTTCTGTTTTCACTTAAGGCCAATTGGATAGTAACTTGATGCCTATATATGCGGGAAAATCTTCCTCTTCAGCCATTTTCAAGCCCTAGAACAGTCAAAAACCATCCCAATAGTCCTCCTAATTCCTTATAATTCCCTCATCTAAATCCAAGATATGTCAAGAGCTTGTTCTGGATTTCAAGAACCCAATTCAAGCCCAAGTCTTCCTTAAGTCTTTCTTCAAGAAAACTCCAAGATTAAGGTATGAGGGCTTCATTCATGGGGATCCTTCCACCTATGAAGCCAATCCTTCTCCATTACCAAAGCTCATGATTTTTAAGGTGAATACCTTATGGGTAAACTTTATTATGTATTATAAACATGATTTGAGTTTAGATTCTTCAAGTATGATTGATTAAGCATGAACATCTATTGAAGGCTTATTTTATGAGTTGATTTGTATATATTGAAGCTATGCATGATTTGAACTATGTAAGCTATGAAAGCTTGTGTAAGCTATGAAAGCTTGTGTAAGCTATGAAAGCTTGTGTAAGCTATGAAAGCTTATGTAAGCTATGAAAGCTTGTGAACTTTTAAGATGGATTTCATGACATCCAAATTGGGGTTTCTACAACAATGTTGGTGGGTTGAGTTGAATAATTTCCAAAATTGCATAATTTTAAGCACATGTACATATACCTGCCATGTTTGACTAAACTTAACATGACAAGGATTCTTATGTTGATGAAAGACTATTACATGTTTTGCAAGACAAGCATGACACGATAAATTATGGGCTCCTAAATATGCATTTGAACTCATGAAAAGTTCCTATGATTTCTAAGTACGATTTTGAGTCCTTATATTTTATTCTACTCCCTTGTGAGTGAATAATATCTATATGAAGGGGTCAAACATGATAACTACTTTTCCCCCATGTACAAACTAAAGCTCACTAGAAAGGGTCAAGCATATAAGAAGTCCAACCCTCATGTGTAATGCAATGTCTACTAGAAGAAGTTAAGTCTATGGAATGTTTTACCCTTTAGAATAAAGTATATGATCACTTGTAGGGGTCAGGTATATGAATTAGCTACTCATGCATGCTATCGTGTTTTTACAAGTTACTCATGTTATGATTAAATTTATGATTATGTCAAGTATTCCGTGGTACTAGACTTTACACCAAAAGAGACTTAAGGTGGGGGCTCAAACCAAAGGCCCCTTATATAAAGTCTTGGTCTCTTAACTATGTGCCACCATAAGTGCATAAGATTTTTCCTAAACGGGCTTTTACTAGTGGATCCAACTAGGATAAGTTATCGATTATGTGGGATCAAGTTTAGTTTACCTTAGCAAGTAGACCACTCTTTTTCTGGTGAGGAGACAAACAATGGGATTCCAAGTAGTAACTCGCTTGGTCTTAAATGCTGGTGAGGGTCTCCTCCATATATGTATATTATGTTATGTACGTTTGACTATCTACATGCATATTTTAGCTGAATTATTGATCAGACATGTCATATTGGTCTTATATCTATTGTTTATACTTATGCATCTTCGTAATTATGGATTATGTCATTGTTGCATTGCACCCTGCACACTTAGCATATTCCAAATACTAACGCATACTTCTTTTCCTACATGCTCTAACTATGCAGGGACCATAGCTCCTATTCATCATCCTCTTCCACGTGTCTAGGCGGGTCTTTTGAAGACTACTATTGGTGAGTCCTCCATTCCGGGGACAATATCCACTTTACATTCATGCTTTTGTTAAGACTTATTTATTTTTAGATACTTATCTTTTGAGGGTGAGCATGGGAGATGTCTTGGCCTCTGTTCCATTCATATTAGAGGTGTTATTGGATGTGAATATTTCTGTATTGAGCTTGACTCCCATGATGTTTATGTAGTTATGAAAGACTTCCCTTAGTCCCTTATTACCCTCTATGCTTGTTGTATGTTGATAATGAGATAGAAGTACGAAGTCCCTAAAATATCCCCGTTGTATGATGTTGATGAGATAGAAGTCCCAAGTCCCTAAAACATCCCCATAGCATGAGTCATACTTATCCGCCCCTTAGACTTTATTTGTTATGTGATTCATGCAAATCCGTTTCCCTATAACATCCCCATAGCTTGAGTCCAAAGTCCCGCTTCCCTTAGAATTATTTGTTACTTGCTTGTTGTTTAATTATGCTTTTGCAACCAAGAATGTACAAATGATATGCTAAGAGGCTTGTTTGGGTTTCCTTCAGGTTTTCCATTTGCCATGTAACATCTGGGCCCTAGGCTTGGGTCGTGACAAATCTTCCTTCTATTCTATTATCATTTGAAGATGAATGTTCCAAATAGGGAGATATTTGGAAGGTGGAAAGTTGGGACAAAAAGAAACCTGCTGGTGTGGAGGTTATATGATCATTGTTCATGCCCATGAATAGTTCCACAACCCGTACAGGTGACCAAATTGCCTGTAGAGATTCTCATGGACGATAAAATGGCCTATGAGTCTGACCCCATTAGAACCCATAAATCTCAACCTTCACAAGCAGGTTGTACGGCCCATGTACAGTTATACAGATTCTCTAATCCCACAGACCCTTGTGCAGTCCGTAGGGCTTTTTGTAAAAGGTGTACCTTCAATAGTTCAATTCCCCAGTTCTTGAGAATGAAAGTTGTGCATAGTGGACATCACATCACTCTTTAAAACTTCCCAATAGTTAACAAAGAACCCAATAGTGTACCCATATGGACCTGGTGCTTAATCTTTTCCACATGCGTTAAGACCATCCAAATTTTTTTTGTCCTCAAAAGGTTTTTGCAATTCATGTAGGATACTGGTACATATTGGAAAGTGGCCTCCATTTCTCATTTTCAGAGTAGAGCTTCTGATAGAAGGTAATGATCTCCCTTTTAATGTTCTCTGTCTCAACAATATCTTCTCTTCCAACCATAAGATAATCAATGTGATTATTCCTCTTGCGAGTATTTGTAATAGTCTGGAAGAACTTTATGTTTTTTCACTCAATTTAATCCACAGTTTTCTTGATCCTTCTCTCTATGATATCGTTTCCTTTCGGCATAATTTGCAAATTCCATGAATAAATTAGCTTTCTGAGTGGCCTCTTCTTCTTCTCTTAAAGATCTATTTTGTTGAATATTGTCAATCTCTTCAATTTTGTGCGAAATTAGGTCTTTATTCCTTTTCAAATCTCCATAGTTTCTTGCACTCCACTCTTTTAATTTTAGCCTTAAATCTTTTAACTTTCTTGCCACCATCCTTCAAACTTGAAATAAGATATTTTGTGTTACCAACTGCGACTCTGAAGCACAATTTGTGTGTGATCAAAACATATTCAGCAGAGTATAGGAACTTGTCCTGATTGCAATTGGTGTGTATAGCTATGTTATGTGCCAACCAAAATAATTTTTTGTCGACTTGAATCTACAATTCAAAGTGTAAGCACCAAGTTCCACTACTTTTCCTCTCCAAGTATGCTATCCCACAGTATCAAAATACCTTCCCTAGTTCTACTTGTCTCCAGGTGCACATACTTGACTCCCTTATTTCCCACCTAGTTTATTATTTCCCTAGTATACCCTTCCAATTTAGTTTCCTATAAACAGAGGACATATGCTTCCTATTTTAGA